>PVKV010034504.1:0-17610 GCA_004027835.1 Alouatta palliata | reverse complement strand
TTCTAGATCAGTCTTAACTTTCAAGGGTTGATTTTTTTTTTTATTGTGGCAAAATACATGTAACATAAATTTCTAATTTTAACGATTTTAAGGTGTGTAATTGGGTGACATTTGACACATCCGCCGTGGTGTGCAAACACCGCCTCTGCCTACTTCCGAAAGGTTTTCAGCACCCCCGGAGAAACTGCGCCAAGGCAGCCCTCAGTCCCTGCGGCCCATCCCTCCAGGCCCTGGGAACCACTGTGCCGTCCCTGTCCGGTCTCTGGGTTCGTCCCCTCCATGCAGTCATGTGATCTGCGTCCTCTGGTGCCTGGCTTCTCACTGGGCATCTGTCTGTGTTGGAGGTGCTTCCTCGTGGTCACGTGGGCCAGTGCCTCGCTCCTTTTCAAGGCTGGTGTTCCCCGGCAGGGACAGGGCACGTGGTGTCCATCCACTCCTCGGCTGGTGGACACAGATTCTTTCTCCCTTTTGGCGACTGTAGACAGTGCTGCTGCGAACATGGGTGCTAACGTTTTTGTCTGACGCGGCTTCAGCTCTCTTGGGTCTAGATCTAGACGTGGGATTGTGGGTCACGTGGTCTCCATCCTCAGCTTACCGTGGCAGGGTGCAGGCAGTAGGGTGGTGGGGAGGAGAACGAGGTGTCCTGGAGAGGTAGGCGCCTGTCCCTCTGCACCAGACACAGGGAGACCCTCGTGGGGAGTGCTGGAGGCTGGAGCGGAGGAGGTGGGAGCAGCGGAGACCCCCTTGGCGTGGCAGGGGTCTGGCTCAGAAAGCCCAGGGCCTTGTGTGCTGGAGAAGGGTCCACTTCCCACAAGGGGGAGGCTCAGCACGGCCGGCGCTTTGGCCTGGCTGCAGGATGTCAGGATCTTGAGGCTGCATCTGACCCAGAGACTCTGGAAACAAGACCCCAGAACGTGCCTAGCTTTCCAGCTCGTGTGTGGACACAGGAAATGGGGCTGCAGACCTAGAGTGGCAGGTATGGGAGGAAAGCTCTGCCCCTCTGACAAGCACAGAGGCCTCTCCTCCAAACGTCTTCCTCCAAAGTCATGTAGAATCTTCTCTTGGCCAAGAGCCATCGAGGCTAAGGTCACAGATGTGGTGATGGGGTTTGGATGTGTGTCCCCCCAGATCTCATGTTGGAGTACGGTGCCCGATGTTGGAGATGGAACCTGGCGGGAGGTGACTGTGTCACAGGGGTGGATCCTCATGGATGACTGGGCTCCATCCCCCTGTTGATGAGTGAGGCCTCCCTCGGTCAGTCCACGTGAGATCTGGTTTAAAAGGGTCTAGGACCTCCCCAGCCTCTCTCTCTCTCGCCCCCTCTATCCCATGTCACACGCGGGTTCCCCTGCTCTTATACATGAGTAAAAGCTCCCTGCGGCCTCACCAGAAGTCGAGCTGATGCTGGTCCCATGCCTATACAGCCTGCGGAACCAGGAGCCGATGCAACCGCTTTTCTTTATAAATTACCCAGCCCCACGTGTTTCTCTGCAGTAATACAAAATGGTGTGACACACGTGAAGTCCAGCAACCTGGCCCAGGTTTATTTGCCAGCAGTGCGAGCCAGGGCAGAGCCTGTGGTTCCCCAGGCAGCCACTTCCTCAACCGCCACACGGAGACAGGCTCACAAAATCACCCAAGCCCCGAGGACGAGCGTGTACCAGGCCTTGAGCCTTCAGGAAAGGAAGACAGAGCAGGCATGGAAGCTTCCGAACGAAGAACTGCAGCCGGGGCCCGCCCAGCCGGGGATTGCTGGGGTGGCATGGAGAGCTTGCCACAGGTCCCACCGCGTCGGGGATTTCCATCAGGAAGGGCACAAAGGCGGGCGAGATGGCGAGGGCAGTGAGTATGCCTGAAACCCATCCCCCATTCTCTGAACGGAACCCAGATGTTACTAGGGTCGTTTCTGAAGTCAAGCGTGGCTGTGGATCAGGCCTTCAAATTCTGGTTCCCATGGGGTCTCTGAGGTTCCTGCTGGCCACCAGCAACTCCTCTGTGAGGAAGGAAGGCGGGACGTGGAACTAGCCCTCGACCCCTACAGTGGCCGCGATGCCTGCTTTTCGGAGGCTGTACCCAGTGGAGGAGCCCTGCCCCACCCAGGGCTTCCTAGAGACTGCCGGACTCTGCTCCACTGAAGCCACCCCCTGTTACCTCCACCATTTCCAGGTTCACCCGCATCCTCCTCGAGGGATCTCAGCTCTGCCATCCATCATCATTGCCGAGTGCTCGCTGGGAACCGAGCTGACCAATGCTTACTCCTACTCAGCTCAATTCACTCCAACAACCACCCTGCACCGCAGGTGTTATTAATCCCTTTACAGATGAGGAGACAAGGCCTCTGAGGTCGCCAACTGGGATCAGCAATGGCCTGCGCCCTCCAGAGTGCCGTCCAGGCTTCCAACCCCGTAAGATGTGCTTGTACAAACAGCAGAAACATGACCCCACAGGCTCAGAGCCAGAGTCCCAACTGCCGGCACCACCATGTTGGGCACAGCCAGAGAGGATGGGGTGGCAGGGAGACTACGTTCGCCTCTGCGGCTTCGGGTGGGTGGTCGCCTGAGAACTCGCTTCAAGGCCCCTGTCCTGCCTGGAAGGAGCCCAGCGTACAAATTCCAGCTGCCCCGCACAGCCCCAGAGTCCTGCTCTGAAGCCTGAGAGGAGGTGTGTCTGGGGAGCTGGCATCCAGGGGCAAAGGGAAGCCAGGTCCCCACTCTGGGGAGGGCACTTCGAAGGAACCTTTTCACAACCTTCCGCTTGGGAAAATGAATGAAAGAACGTTATTGACTGAGGGCCGGTGCCGGCCTGGAAATAGCAGGATGGGGAGGCCCCTGGAGGACACGGAGCAGTTCCTCCCCTCGGGGCACCCGTAGAGATCCCGCCCTGAGCCCGGTCGCATTAGAATATCGCGTGTCCAAAAGCGTGCTCAACAGGATTCTAAGCGAACAGAGTTTATTTCTTTTAACTTTCGACTGGCCAATGCAAACAAATAAACAGGGCTTCAAACACAGCATCAGAAGATATCTGAAATCTAAGCCTTGGCTGAGGTTAAACACGCACATGCACACGCACACACACACACACCCTTGGACATAAATCTGCAAATAAACTTTCCAAAGAAAAACATCTACTGCTTTCAAAATCCAACCTTCCTCCCCGTTCTGTCCGGCATCCTGGTGGAAGGTGCTGGCCTGGCAGGGGCAAGGAGGACTCCAGAGCCCACAGGGCCCAGCTGCCCGCACCTCCCCGGGCATCCCAGCCACCCCAGCCACCTCTGCCCAGGTTCACAGGGGTCCCGGGCCCAAGTGCCCCATGCTCTGGGGACTCCTGCACTGAAGCGTAGGGAAGCTCGGACAGGTCTCCATGACCGGCCCAGCCCTGCTTTCTCTCTGGTCCTCAGACTCTCCTTACTATGAACTCTCCTCCATGAAGTCAGACGTGGATCTGTCAGGCAGCCCCACAGAGGAGGCTGTGGCATCTTGGCAGCATGCCCAGAGTATCTTTGACCCTGATGTGCAGGACCCCATCTCTGCAGCCGCGCCTGAGAGCAGAGAAGAGGAAGGGAGGGAGGGTGTGGGGTCTGACTGCCAGGCCCAGCCCCTGCATTCAGGTGGGGGGACATGCATATGTTTCAGTGTGTTTATCTTATGTGTGCGTGTGCGCACGTGTGTATATGTGTATGTCGGTGACTGTGTGTAAGTGTGCGTGCATCTCTGTATGAGCTCGTGTATGCGGCTTTGTGCTTGTGTACATGCATGCGTGTGTGTATGTGGAGGGGTGTGTATGAATGTGCATGCATATTTACAAGCACACACATGAGTACTTGTGTTGGTGTGAGTCTGGGTGTGTGTGAGTGCATGCATGCTCGTGTTGGTGTGAGTCTGGGTGTGTGTGCACATGCATGTGTGTGTTGGTGTCTGTGTGCATGTGTGAGTGCATGCATGTGTGTGTGTCCATGTGAGTCTGTGCATATACATGCACGTGTGTATTGGTGTGACTGTGTGTGTGCGTGCATGCATGCATGTGTGTTGGTGTATGTCTATGTGCATGTGAGTGCATGCACGCACACGTGTGGTATGTCTGTGTGCATGTGTGAGTGCATGCATGCACGTGTATGTTGGTGTGTCTGTGTGCATGTGTGAGTGCATGCATGCACGCATGTGTTGGTGTGTCTGTGTGCATGTGTGAGTGCATGCATGCACGCGTGTGTTGGTGTGTCTGTGTGCTTATGTGAGTGCATGCATGCACGTGTGTGTTGGTGTGACTGTGTGAGCGCAGGCATGCACATGTATGTTGGTGTGAGTCCGTGTACATGTGCATCTGTGCATCCCACTGTTAATTCTAATTCAGGAGAGAGGAGAGAACGGCCCTGCCTGAGAGCTGGCGTGTTCTTCTGCCCAGTGCTCTGAGCATCCCTGCTGCCTCCAGCATGAAAGGCATCCGACCGCTGCTCCTAAGGCTGTAGCCACTCTCTTTTCTGGGAGAACAGGCTCATCGGGGTTCTTAGGAGGCGCTTGATTTCTAAAGCTGGGGTCTTGCTGGTTGGAGTAAGGGCCCTGCCAGGTCATCAAGATATCATCAAGGAATTATGATTTTGTGTTTGTGGACCTTTGTGGGGTGGGAAATGGGGGAGGACACGCCAGGTACAGGGAAAGGCGGCTTTGCCATTGCGGGGCCAGCTCCCAACAGGGGCTGTGGGCACATACCGTGCGAGCATCTCTGCTCCAGGCTGGCCGGCTTTCCCTTGGTGTCACACTGTGCAGTTTTCCATTTGCTCTCTGTGCTCTGGGATCTCCAGGGAGCACAGGATAGAGTTCCTGGCTGGCCACCATTTCCACCCCTCACCCTGGTGACCTGGAGCCTGACACTCTGAGCATTGGCGCTCGAACGAAAGACGGAGGGAGGAGAAACAAAACTCACACACATAGGCCCACGTGCACAGACACACACGTGCGTTTGTGTACACACAGATATGCACACAGACACATGTGCCCACATGCAGGCATGCACATGTGTGAACACAATACACACATACACGTGCACGCAAATGAATACACACAGACACATGTGCACACAGATAGACGTACACACAAGCACCATGTGCACACAGGCACATCTGGCTTCATGAAGTTCCAGCCTCGGTTGGTCATTTATTCAGTTCTTATCATTCCAGAGAAACAAGCACAACCGGATTCTCTTTGGGGAGTTGCAAGGACCCTTGCAGGGCAGGAAAGGAAGGGATACCGGGGCTTCCGTGCTCCTGCCAGGGGTTCCTGTGGCCTCAGGTAAGAGGCCTCATGGGGAACGGATGTTCCCTGGCTCCCCCAGGGCCCAATCCAAGGCCCCAGGACGTTTGGCCCCCGGGCTTATCACAAACACGCAGTCCAGGGAGCAGGTGCTCTATTTACTCCTCGGTTATCTGAGCAATGAACCAAGAAGTGAGGACCAAGGTGCCCTCCTGGTTCCAAGCTGACTTCCTCATTTCAGAGACTCCTTTTCAGGTGGGGACGTGGTGCCTGAGGAAAGCTGCCTCGTCTGTCTGGCTGCCCAGGGTGGACAGCTGATGAGTATCTCCCCAGGGCTTGGCCTCTGGGTGCTCAGCGCTCCACCCCCGGCCTAATAACCCAGGCTCCACTGCTCAGGATTCCACGCCATGAGGGCCGCTTGGCTGGCTGCAGATGCTCCTAGAACCCAGGGAGTCTTGGCTACCATGCTCTCCTGGGGCCCCAGAGGCAGCCAGGACAGAAGGTGTCTGAGCATGGGCCAGGCCAAGGTGCTGTCTGGGCAGGACACACATGCCACCATCCTGTTTTATTTGGAGCTGACTGCAGCAGGCTGAGCCCATGAGGACAGGCCAGCAGAGAAGGGGCTGTCTGACAGCAGTGGGTCATTTCTGCCTGTCTCTGTGAGGCTGTACTGAGTTCCCCAACGCCCAGCAGACAGGAATAAGCTGGTTCTGAGAATGACAGGTGCCCCAGCAGCTGGAGCTCAGGCCAAGGAGAGGCAGTTTGGAGCCCTGTTCTCTGGGTAGAGCTGCAGCTTCAAGGCCATTGACAGGGAGCTTCCCTGCACGCCCCTCCCTGGCCTTGCCACGTCCCGCCTTTCCAGGGCTCGGAGGCATCTCCTGCCTTCTCCCTCTGGAGGGCAGCTTCCTGGCCACCCTCACCTCCAGCCGCTGAGAGCTGAACCTCGTTTTGTGGGATGCTGCCCCCGAGGGAAAGAGCTCATCCCCCCACCACAATGCCCCCGAAGACAGGGACCCTGCCTGTCTCGGCATCATCCCTGGCCCCGGCCCAGAGTGAGGCACAGGGTGGACCTCTGTGAATCCGTGCCTGGAAGCAGGAACAGGGGGATGAGTAGACAAGTGGTGACAATCCTGGGTAGTTAGTAGGACCCTGGAAAGTGCTTAGACCAGAGAGGAAAGGGCATGACCCCCACCCAGTGAATCCGCAGGGGCTTCCTGGAGGAAGAGCTGCTCAAGCTGGGACTTAGAAAGCAACAAGGCTTTGTTCCCCACCAGGGGATTCAGGCAGCGAGGCGGGAAGGAGTGGGAGCAGGCGTTAGTGGGACCAGCGCCTTGGTCTCGCCCCCCACCCCACACCTTGATAGTGAAGGTAGCAGCCCTACTGTGGGCCCCTGTCTGCACTGTGTGTGGTGGGGGTGTGCAGACTCAGTTACCCCATCTGCCTTAGCCCTCCTCAGAACTGTGGGAGATGGGGCTAAACTCCCCTCTCACCTGCCCACCATTCCCACCCTGCCCCCCGCCCCCCGCCCCAGCTGCTGGAATCCTCTGTCACTCAAAGGGAGGAAGAATCCACTCTGGCCGGGGCGGTCGGGGGGATGGGTGCTGGGGTAGCCCATCTCCGTCCGCAGGAAGGTGTGGCTCTGTGCGGCAGCTGAGGCTGGAAGGGTCATCAGGCAAACGGGGCCAGGGGAACAGGCAGGCCATGCCCCCAGTGCGCCTCCATCTCCCTGTGGGACCCGCGTGAAATTTCTCTCCAATGCTCCATCAGTGGGAGGCGATCCCTGCTGCATATGGGCGGACTCGATGCCCGGGTTTGCAGGTTCTGGAATCTGCTGTCAAGTGGCTTCATGGGTAGAGCGTAGCCCTGTTTCCTTTGGGTAAAACATGTGGGGGCTTCTAGGTCTGGGTCTGCCTTGGGGTCTTCTGCTGTGGTCACCAAGTTCTTACCTGGGCCCTCTTCACGCTGTACCCCCTAAGCCCCCACACAGACCCCACAGGCCTACCCTCCAAACCACCATTGCCCCTTGGAGGGGGGCACAGGTGGTGGCCTCTCCCTCCCTTCACCTCACTACTGAAACAATCTGGGGGCAGATGGCACCAGTGTGAGGCAGGAGTGTGCACCCATCTCAGGAGTGCTGGAAAACACAGCAAATACCAAACTCCTGCTCCCAGAGAGCCAGCGTCATGGATCAGTGCATCCGGGGATGTCTGGAACATTCCGAGGGAAAATAAAACAATTATTTTTGACAACTTGCATCAATACCATCTACATTTTTCCCCCTGCGTGGGGCTCCCCTCCCCCACTCCAAGTCTGTCCCTTCTCTTTGCGTCTGTGTCTTCAGGAAATAGAGCCGGGAAACTCAATAAGCCAATTGTTACCTCCATCGATCTTATTTGGGGGCCTGAAAATTCAGCAGCCAGCACAGTGTTAAATTATTAACTAAATGTTTCCACTCGCTGGGGACATGTTTCATAAAGACCATCTAGATGAACAACAGCCACTTTATGAAATTCACAGGCAAAATGGTGGCAGAACATGGGGCAGAAGTCATGGAGTGGCCGAAGGCAGCCGCCCCTGTGCACCCCCAGACTGGGGGACCGAGGTGACGCTGGCATTGGGGGCCATGCTGCAGCAGGAGGGAGCTGCCTGCAATCCTCCCCGGGGAAGCATGTCCCCAGCGAGCCGGCCCCAGCACCCTTCCCTCGGACAGTGTGGCAGCTGAAGGCTCCAGGCTAGGGAGGGGGACGCATCCAACCCCATACGCTCCTTGACCAAGTCGCTGCCCATCTGAGCCCTCGCTCCTCCTGGGCTCTGATGGCGTGAGTATCCATGCCACAGAGGGTGTAGCAGAGCTGAGCGAGCTCCAGAGTGGGGCAAAGCACTCAAGCAGTGACCGTCGCCTGGCGGGTTTGGCAGATGGCAGCTGTCTTACCCCAGCCAGGTTTCCAGCCATGTTGGCAAGGGCAGCTCTCAGAGGGAGTGACCGGGGCTCACTTGTCCTCCTTCAGAGGCTGCAGGTGCTGGGCCCTGTGGCTGCAGCTGCTGCCTTAGAGAGCTTCCCGTCCAGAGGGGATGCAAAGGAGGCAACCTGATAGCTTTGCCTGTATTTCCTAAGCGGCTCCTGAATGGAAGAATCAGGGCGATCCACAGACAGAGACCAGTGTCCCGCCAGCCTGGCCAGCGAGACCCACCGTGAAGCACAGACAAAGAGGAAGACAGCAGGATGTCAGAGACACACACACACACACACACACACACACACGGCTGAGGAATGTTTGACTTTATGGCCGTGAGAAAGTGATCATAATAATTCAGTAGGAACTATCTGTCAAATGTTGAATTTTGATCTCTTTCCGGCTTTCAATGCACAGCCCAGCACCCTCTTGCTAGAGGGGCGATGTCAGCAGCCACAGTTCCCAGGCCAGCCACACAGTTGCAAGGTTGAACCCCCCACGCTCTGCAGGGCACTGTGTGGCCAGCCGCTGCTGCCCCGCTGTAAGAGTCTGAGCACGTCTGAGACAGGTGAGGCCGAGCTGTCTTCCTTTGGTAGGTTAGATGTATTAAATGCATTTGGCTTACAATATTTTCAGTTTATGATGAGCTTCTCAGAGGTAACCCCATCTCAAGCTGAAGAGCAGCTGTTTTCTTTAAATGTAAGGATTGGGAAGATTATGACTGAGGTTGCAGGCTGCTGGTGATCTTCTCAGCCCAGCCATGCTCAGCCTGGATGAGGCAGCTGGTGAAACCCAGAACGCACAACGGCCTCTGAGAGAGCAGCTTCGTGCTGGCGTGGCTCACCTGTGCCACCAACACCCTCCCCACTGAACCCCAGAAGTAACCTTGGAACCCACAGTTCCATACCAGGTCCTTGGGAGAGTGAATGAACATTCCCAAAGATAAGACCCTCCCAACTCCCAAAACATGTCAAGTTATTTGTGGAAAGTTCCAGGGGAGGGAAATTCACAACTTATACCTGGGAAGCCCTCCAGACAGGTGGGAGCAAACAAGCCACCCACTAATTCAGTGGCCCCTTCTGCCACGTCACCTCTCTGCCCATGGGCAGGGCAGCTTGCTGAAATAAGTGTCCACAGCGAGTGGCTAGAATAGCAAGTGACAGCGGTGAGGCTCAAACCCAGGCAGTCTGGCCTCAGAGCCCCACACCTGTATGAGTATGATATATACCATAGCCTATATATATCTTGAGGGCACACGTGGGTGACTTTCACACATGTAGCCACCACTAGAGTCAAGACAGAAGGTTTTTCTGTCATTCCTGGTCTCTTCCAGTCAGTATCTCCCAAGGGTAAATGGCCAGCCCCTGTTCTGATGGCTATCACCTTGGATTCATTTTACCTGCCTTTGAAGAGATCCGTGCAGAAGGTTCTGCTGTGCAGCTGGTTTCTTTTGTTCGAAGTGACAACGTCTGAGGGTCATGTATGCCACTGTGCTTGTCAGCCGTGCGTTCTTTTATTCTGTGTGGCAGTAGCCTGGCATGGCAGGAACAGCTCCCAGGCTGCCTATCCACTGTTGTTTCCAGATGTGGGCTATTAAGGTAGAGTTTCTACAAGCATTCACGTGCAATCATTGTGTGGACCTAAGTTTTCATCTCATTTCATTTTGATGTAAATTATACAGGAGTAAAATGGTTTGCTTGTAGGATAAGTGGATGTCTAAATTTATGAGGTAAATTGTTTTCCAAAAAGGTGGACTATTTTGCATTTCCACCAGTGGCATTGTGTGAGTGTTCCAGCTGCTCCTGTCCTCACCAACACTTAATGTAGTCAGTCTTTTACATAATAACCATTTGAGCGGGTACGAAATGACATCTTATTGTGGATCTAGTATGCATTTCCCTGATGAATTGTGATATTTTCATTGAGTGTAACTGCTTTTGTGAAGTGTTTGTTCAAGTCTTTTGCCCATTTTAAAATTGGAGTGTATTTTTATCAATTGATTTTTAGATCTTTATGTATCCTAGATATAAGTCCTTAGTCATTTATACGTATCACGAAGATTTTGTCCCAGTGAGTGGCCTGGCTTTTTACTTCTGAGCCGAGTCTTTTGATTGGTGAATGTTTTAAATGTCTTCCTTTGGGTTTAGTGCTGTTTCACACATTGTTTCTTTTTCTTCTTCTTCTTTTTTTTTTTTCTCTACTTCCTATCTCTTCTCTCCCCCTGGGACTCCAGTTATATACATATCAGATATTGTCCCACATGTCACTCAGGCTCTTTCCCTTTGGTTTCAGTATTTTTTCTGTGACTTAGATTGGATAATTTTACGGATCTGTTTTCAAGTTCACTCACTCTTCCTTCTGCCATCTCCATGTTGCTGTTAAAAGCCCATCCAGGGGCCAGGTATGGTGGCTCCTGCTGGTAATCCCAGTGCTTTGGGAGGCTGAGGTGGGAGGATCACGTGTGGCCAGAAGTTCCAGACCAACCTGGGCAACGTAACAAGATCCCATCTCTACAAAAGCATTAAAAAATTAGCCAGCTGTGATGGTGCGCACCCATAGTCCTAGCTACTTGCAAGGATAAGGTGGGAGGATGATTTGAGCCCAGGATCATGCCACCGTATTCCAGTCTGGACAATAGAGCAAGATCCTATTTTAAAAAATAAATATAAATAAGCCTATCCAGGGACTTGTTATTTCATGCAGTATACTTTTCTGTTTTGGAATTTTGTTTTGGTTTTTAATTATAATTGGCATTTCTCTGGTGGCATTTCCCCTCTATTAGTTGATTGTGATTACCTTTGCCTTTAAGTCTTTGGACATATTTATAAGCTATTTTTAAATCAGCTGATTCTAACATCTGGATCATATCAGAGTTGGCTTGTATTGGCTTTTTTTTTCTAGACTATGGGTGACAATTTCCTGTTTCTTTGCACATTTAGTAATTTTTTATTCTGTTAGATGTTGTAGATGACATTGTAGAAACTCTGGATTCTGTTGTATCCCTCTGAAAAGCTTTGGGTTTGGTTCTAGAAAGTGTTTCAATCACTAACTGCTCACTGAGTTTGTGGAAGGTTAGATTGGGTCTGCTTCGGTTTTGTCTTTAGGATTAGTCTTTTTTCTTAAGGCAAAGCCGTTCTGGGACTTTAATGGAAAGCCAAAGGTGATTATCAAGCTCTTTAAGTTGACGGGACTCAACTTCCAAAACCTGCTTTGGTGAGTGGCAGGTGAAGTCTCCATGTAGCTCTTGTTTTCTGTGGGGCCCCTGGCAACTTCCCTCATGCATGAGCAGTTCAAGGGTTTGAGGGGGTGCATATGTACACAGGGGGATCATGTCTCTTCGGCTCCTTCCACTCCAGGGTTTCTCCTCAACTTACAGATGCTCTGGCAGCCTCAGACTGCGTCCTCTGACACATCCGTCCTGTGAGACTCAGCTTTCTGCTTGAGTTCCAGCTGCTCTGTACCGAGAGGCCTGCACGTTGGCCTTGAGGGAAAACCTGGGTGACTGCGGGCCTCATAGTGCACTGCTTTCCCTCCAGGGTTGAATTCCTCCAGTTCCTACCTGCTTCCTGTTATTCTCTAGTGCCATCAGGTTTTTTTCTAAATCACTTTTTCTGAGTGTATCATTGGCGTCTGCGGGAGGGTACGTCCAGCAGTGGCTACTCCACCACCGTGGGACCCGGAGCCTCCGAGCCCCACCCTTCGTTATGCCACATGCACACCTGTTTTAAGCTGACAGCCACATGCACCGCTACTGTGAATTCTGTGGCCTCATCCCCACCACAGCCCTAGGAAGTGGTTGGCACAGAAGCATACCAGTTTACAAGTGGCAGTCATGAGGTTCAAGCTGGCCCAGTATCCTACCTCAGGACACCCAGCCAGCAGGAATGGGACTTGGGTCTTGAATCCGAGGTGCCGATGGCAAATCCCATGCTATTCCCGCTGCTGTTCCGAATGTGTCACCAGGATGCAGCAGGACCCCTCTGCCGCCTGGCCCACCCTCGGGTCCTCCTGTGCTGCCCGTGACAGCCCAGGCTTCTTGGCAGCTGCCTCGTTCCACCCAGAGCTGCTCAGTTCCCCCACCCAGGGCTCCTGGAAGCCAACAAGAGCCTCAGAGAGGCCACGTGGCTGTGGGCCAGGGTCTCCACCACGCGGGGCCCGGTGGAGGGGCTGCCTGTGAGCGTGCATTTCAAAGGGGGCATTGAGGGCGGGCTCCAAGGAGACTCATTCTCCGTCAGCACCACAATGTGGGCTTTGTGAGACCTGGCAGGGCTGCGCTGGGCCGAGCAGGATCTTTCCTTTTTCTCCTAGGGAGAGATTATTTAATTTAAAAATAATTGAATGTGGAAAATGTTGGATATGGAAACTGTTTATCAGGTTTCCTTTCTTGTTTCTCCGCTGGCCCTGCCCCACGGTGGTGAGCAACACACCCTCCCTCAGGGCGTCTCGGAGGTGTCTGTGCCCGAGTTCTGTGCGACATGGCAGGGGGCTTGGAGGTTTCCAGTGGTGTGGGGAGGGACAGGGGCCATGCTTCCCAGGCCACTGGTCCCTGAATGATGATCTTGCCACAGGGTTCTGCACCAGGCAGACAGGCAGGGGGGCTCCATGCAGCCGAGAGTTGGCCCCCGATGCTTAAAGGCCTCAGCCCCATTCCAGAAGGGGAAACCAGGCCCAGGGAGGGCAAGGCCCTCAGGGCCTCCATGCATGCTGGTCACAGCCACTGGTTCCCCGGCATCAGCCAGGAAGGAGCCCAGAGCATGCTGGGCCCAGCCACGGCGGTGCAGGTCCCATCTGGAAGAGCCGTCCACCTGCTCCCAGAAGGCCCAGCCCTCCTGCTGCTGGTCCCAGGCAGGCTCTGTGCACACTGGGTGGGAACAAAGGCCTGTGGAATCAAGGCAAGAGGCAGTCAGGGGGTGGGGGTGGGGGCAGACCCGTTTCCCGCTGCTGGGGAGGGTCAGTCCTCGGAGTAGATTGGGAGTCCCTGATGCTCCCCCAGGTCCAGCTTTGGAGTCATTTGACTCTTCTCAGACTTCTGGGGTAGCAAAGGTGAGTGGGCCAGTCCAGGGATAAGGAGTAAAACTCCATCCCTGGGCTCTGGTGAGAGCTGCAGGCTCCCCTGATCCAGACCCGGCTGGTGCCTGCTCCAAAGCCCTGGGCTGGGGCAGGAACAGGGCCCTGGGCTGGGGCAGGAACAGGAAGGGCAGCCACCTGGCCATGTGGTCAGGAGGAAGGGGCCCTTCATGCACAGCAGCCGCCCAAGCCCATCCCCTGTGGCTTCGGGGTCCTGGCAGTCCCTGTGGGCAACCCCAGGGCTGGTGCTGGGCACCGAGTTCCGGGAGCCTCTGGACCCAGGGCCCTGCATCTTGGTGGCCCAATCTGCTTTGGCCAAGGCCAGAACCTAGCTGCTGGTCAGGCTGCTCAGGGCTCTGGCCGGAGACCAGGGCAGCCTGTGCCCATCTGCTGGCAGAAGGCAGAGCTCTGCCTGGGGCGCAGAGGGGCTGCTGAGTCTCCCTGACCCAGGTCCCAGCCCCGGGGGCTCTGGCCCAGCCTAGTCCTCGGGGCCCCGGAGTGGTTCTAAGGGCTTTGGCTGTGAAGATGAGGCTGGCTGGCTCGGCCCAGGACTGTAGGGACCCACCTGCGCTGTGCAGCCCTCGGCGCCCTCAAAGGCCGGGTTCTAGGCCCTGAGCTTTCTGGAGCAAATGCTTGGCTTCCCGGCGGGGTCACTTGTTAGTATTCGTGTGCTAGAGCCTGGGAGAAGCAGAGTGGAGAGAGGCCAGCAGTGGGGGCAGCTATTCAGCACCATCCCCAAAATCCGTGGGCCAAGGACATTCGGACAAAGAGCCGTCTTCATTGAGAGCAGCGGGCACGGCTTCTGCGGCCCACAAAGGCGGCTTGAATGGGCAGGGACAGTGGGAGGGACACGCACGCTTCTTACACAGGCCCTCCGCATGGCCTCCAGTAGAAGGAGCGGGGCTTTCCTGGGGCTTTCAACTCACAGTGGCCCTCTTGGGACATGACCTTGAATGTCAGGTGCCACCGAGTGCTGTCCCCGTCTCCTGACACCAGCTGTTCAGTCCTTCACAGGAACAGTCTGTCCTCCCCTCTGCCCCCAGGGACCAGGGCCGAAGTGAGCCTGGGGTGGGGGCCCCAGGGCTTCACCCTGCTCCACCCACTCTCCCAAAGAGCTCGGCGCTTCCTGCATTTTTGCAGTGGACAGTTTCTTTTTTTACTTGGGCCAAAATGAGGGAGTGGCCCGTGTCCTAGAGTCCATGGTGGGGAGAGGCGCCTGATAGGAAACCCCACTTTGAGAGGCATTAGAAGGACTCGTCAGGGGCAGCGCTGGTCTGGGAAGAGGCCGCTGGCGTGGCTCTGTGCTCCTGCCTTTGGTGGGTGGTGGGGGCAGGACCCAGAGTGACTGGAGAGGCTGGGGCTTTGTAATAATGTCCGTAACAATTACTGAATTTGAAAAGCCAGGAGTCAGTGCATTTCTGCACAGTTTTGTCAGAAGAAAACACAGCCTCGCCCTGCCACGCCCCATCCACACAGTGCCGGTGGCCAGGCTGTCTGGCCCAGCATTCCTGGACCTGCTCTCTGGCTCCCAGTGAGGGTCCCCGCCCCACGGGAGATAAGATAGAGCCGGTGTCAGGGAGAAGGTGTGGACGGGGCCGCACCGGCACACTGTGAGTGATAAAAGGGGCTTTGGAAAGGTGCTGACGTGGCACCGGGCTTAATGAGGTCATCGCCAAAGCTGCTGCCCCGATAACCTGGAGGTCAGCCTCCCAGCAAGTGGCCGTGGCAGGAAGCAGGGCTGTCTGCACCGCCCGTCTGCACCCAGCACTCAATCGCCGCAGCCACTGGGTGCCCACCAGGCTGGGCTCCGAGCTCATTCAGGACCATCATCCTAAGCCCAGGCGTGTCCTCGTCCCGGAACAGCTGACCCCTCCTCCCACCAGCTGGTGTGCTGGCGAGGATGGCAGTGGAACCGAGGCAGCTGGCAGAGCGCAGGGCCACCGCAACAGCCAGCCTCGGGCAGAAGCTTCCCTCCCTCCCGCTCAAGTGCAGCCCCCTTCCTGTGCTCTGGGGTCTTTAGAGCTCCCGGGCTGAGCTGTCTGGTGGGAGCTCCTTGCTCTCGATGTTCACAGCGGCCTGGGCTCTGCTGGCCACGGTGCTGGGCTTGGGGACTGAGGAGTCTCCAGCCCCCGGGGCTGGGCTTGCTGCAGCGCCCTCTGCCGTGAATGTTTAGCTCTGCTCCCTCCAACCCCTGGAAAGCAGCCTCTTTGCCTGAGGAGGTCCCTGAGCCCTGTAGGAGAGAGCACAGTCAGAGACCTTGACCCTGTCTTCAAGGAGGGAAGAGGACAGGGCAGAAAACACCTGGGGCCGGGTGCAGTGTCTCATGCCCCAAATCCCAGCACCTTGGGAGGCCAAGGCGGGAGGATCACTTGAGCCCAGAAGTTTGAGGACAGCCTGGACAACATAGCAAGACCTCATCTCTGCAGAAAATACAAAAATTAGCCCGACGTGATGGCACGTGCCTGTGGTTCCAGCTACTCGCGTGGCTGAGGTGGGAGGATCGCTGGAGCCCAGGAGGTCCAGGCTGCAGAGAGCCATGATCGCACCACTACACTCCAGCCTGGGCGAGAGTGAGACCTGTCTCAAAAAAAAAATGAAAAGAAAAGATCCGGAAGTGGAAGGGGAGCTGACTCTGCCACCTCCAGCCTGAGTGCCCATGCAGCCACCCCCTCCTTCCCTCCTGGTGCCCGCTGCTGCGTCCGTGCGGCCTGGGGCTGCAGTCAGGGTCCGGTTTGGTGGCACTTGGGTGCAGGCATGATGCATGTGAAGATCAAGGGCCCAGGGCTGGTGTGGCCTCCCAGAGCCTGCAGGACAAGCGGAGGGGACGGGGCGGCAGGCGGCCATGGATGGGCGGAAAGCAGAGCAGGAGCCAGCCCTGCCCAGCCAGGACTCGGGCACCACCTGGCTCCACGCAAGGCCCCTGGAGCACCCAGAAGGCTGCGCTTTGGCATCATGTGGCCTCCCAGATGGCCAGGTCGGGCGGGTTCCTCCCTCCCGGGACAAGAGCTTTGTGTCCGCCAGCTTCTTCCCAATGCAACGTCTAATGTTTTCCTCTTTCTGGGCCTCAAACTCTTTTTTGAGCCCAGGTGGGTGGGGCTCGGCCAGCGCCAGGTGCTTCTGGGGTACACACCCCCCACCCCCATCCTTGCAGAGCCCACTCCAAAGGGGGCTTTAGGGATTCACTTCAGCTCTTTCTTTATTATGGAGGCTGGGAGAAAAACAAGTCAGAAGACCATTTCCAAAAATAGCCAGCAGACAGCAGGAACCGTCTGCAGAGCTGGTTGGCAGCCTTCTGGGCAGGGGCACAAACAGGCCAGGAGATCCCCATGTCCTGGGAATGGCCGGTGGCTGGGGGGGGCCAGACCTTTGGGGGACATGTTCTCCAGCTTGTGGGTCTCTGAGCTGTGGGTCTCAGAAGCACTGCTTCCCACAGGGCCCACCCCGGCCCCGGGCCAGTGCCAGCTCTCATCCCCGACAGGCATTTGGGAGGCCACAGGGATGGCCACAGGGTGTCCACGCCAGGGCATGGTGTCCCTCAGGGTCCCTGCAGGTGGAAAAGACTGATAGGCACAGGCATTCTGGAGCCCCAGGGGAGACTGCAGACTCAGGAGCACCTGCTCTCCTGGGCTGGGTTTAAGGAAAAAACTCTGTCCAGGGCCCATATGGGGTCCCGGAACCCATCTCTAGAGGAACACAGGGGGAGAAGTGCCCAGCATGGGGCACCGGACTCCCCAAGGGATGGTCCTCCCCCTGCAGCGCAGCTTCCCCTCCCTGGTCCTGGAGCAGACGCCTGGGCCCTCAGCTCGCTGTGTCACAGAACAAGAAGCACGTTGACATCTGTTCCAACAGCCTGGGCGATTTTAGGGGGAATTCAGGAGTGGCTTTGCTTTTGATTAACGTTTTGCACAACTTCTAGTAACGGCTGCACGGACCCTGGAAGGCCCCAGTCTGCAGAAAAGAGATGTGTGGAGGCTCAGGGCAGTGAACCTCAGGCCAGAGCCACGGGGAGGCTCGGGAGAGCTTGTCTCCCCAAAACCTGCTCTTCCTTCATCTCCTCCCAGAGATGCACTCAAAACTTTTCCTCAAGATTAAGCCTCCTTCTCTCTGGGCCCCACCTTTTCCAGCTCTGTCCATACCTGCAGAGCCTGGGCACCGGCCTTAGGGTGAGGGCCACCAGGGGATGGGAGGACAGCAAAGCTGAGGCTGCCCTCGGCCACCTCCCCACACCTGCCCAGCATCCCACACCTGACCTCGCACCCACAGCTGCACATCCACTGCACTCTCGCCCTCTCTCCCCCTCCCTCTCTCTTTCCCCTTCTACCCCCGCTCTCTCTCCTCCCTCTCTC
>PVKV010034503.1:0-17572 GCA_004027835.1 Alouatta palliata | reverse complement strand
ACGCCTGTAATCCCAGCACTTTGGGAGGCCAAGGCGGGTGGATCACGAGGTCAAGAGATCGAGACCATCCTGGTCAACATGGTGAAACCCCGTCTCTACTAAAAATACAAAAAAATTAGCTGGGCATGGTGGCACGTGCCTGTAGTCCCAGCTACTTGGGAGGCTGAGGCAGGAGAATTGCTTGAACCCAGGAGGCGGAGGTTGCGGTGAGCCGAGATCACGCCATTGCACTCCAGCCTGGGTAACGAGCGAAACTCCGTCTCAAAAAAAAAAAAAAAAAGAATTGTATTAAGTAAAAAAGAATATAACAAAAAATAGAATAATATAATGAAACTCCATGTGCCTATCACCCAGATTTAATAATTATCGATTTGTAGCTAATCTTGTCTCATCCAAAACCCCACCCCTACTCCTTTACCTCCATCTATACTGGATTATTTTTGAAGGCAATCCCAGACACTATATCACTTGATAGATTTACCACTAAAAATACAAAAATTAGCTGTGTGTGGTGGCATGTGCCGGTAGTCCCAGCTACTTGGGAGGCTGAGGTGGGAGGATCACTTGAGCCCAGAAGGTAGAGTTGCAGTGAGCCAAGATTACACCACTGCATTCCAGCCTGGGCAACAGAGTAAGACCATGTGTCAAAAAAATAAAAACAAAAATAAAAAAGCTAAAGGAAAAAAAAGGCTCACCAAGTGCTCAGCATTGAATTAAAATAGACCTACATCATGGCACGTCATAACATCTCAAGATTACTGAGGTCAAAGGCTTTCAGAAAGGAAAGAAACAGGTTTCAGATAAAGGATTAAGAACTAGAAAGGCACTGTAACTCTCAGTAGCAACCCTAGAAGCTGAAAGACAATGAAGCAATGCCTCAAAATTCTCCCATCTAAGTGATCAGGCACGTGCAGGGTGGTATGGTTGTAGATGCAATGCCTCAAAATTCTAAGGGAAAATTATTTCCAACCTAAAATTCTATGCCTGGCTATGTTCTCAATAAAATGGTATGTTAGAATAAAAACATCTCAGACAAAGAGTCTCTGAAAATTATTTCAGTGTACCCTTTTCTCAGAAAGGTACTGCAGGACATGTTTCCCCAAAATTAAGAAGTAACTCATGGCAGAGGAAGAGGGATCCAGGAAACAAGAGATCTAATACAACAGAAAAGTGAGGGGAATCCCCGGGATAATGAAGAAGAAAAATCTTCACACCGAAAGTGTATCACAGGCACAGAGAATAAACCGTCCATTGATGATTGATTAGAATCAAAAGATAAGAGAGGAAGAAGAATCTAGGATTACTTCCAGGGTTCTGACATGAACAACCTGGTGAAGGAGCATGTAATTAGGTAAGAAACATCAGAAGAGCAGGGAAAAACGCAGGCATGCTTGTGGACGTGGTAAGTTTGAGTGAAGATGGTGAGTACACACTTACCTAGGCACAGCATTGACATTTAGGCTAGAGATACAGAGTTACATGCTGTCAGTGTAAATATGGCAAAGTGGAAAAGATCACCAGGAACAAAGTATAGAATGAAAAGAAGTATAGGATGAGAAGAAAAGGGCCTAGGATAGAGCCCTGAAAACTTACGGGTGAGGCAGAGGAGGAGCTAGCAAAGGAGGGGCCGGGGAGTCAGGAAGAAAATGAGGAGAACAGGAGGGATCATGACAGCCTAGAATAAGAGACTGCTTCATAAAAGACAGCATGTTCAATAATTAAGGAAGAAAAAGCGTTCAGTGGATCTAGTGACATGGAAGTAACTAGTAACAAGAGCAATAATCTTTGCATATTAGATTATCAAAGATCAAAAATACTTATTTAATAGTTATCAGATAATAGAGAAGTGGCACCCTCATATGTTGTTTGTAGAAATGTAAAAAGTACCACATTTTTTTTTTTTTTTTTTTTTTTTTTTTGAGACGGAGTTTCGCTCTTGTTACCCAGGCTGGAGTGCAATGGCGCGATCTCGGCTCACCGCAACCTCCGCCTCCTGGGTTCAAGCAATTCTCCTGCCTCAGCCTCCCGAGTAGCTGGGACTACAGGCACGTGCCACCATGCCCAGCTGATTTTTTTATTTTTAGTAGAGACGGGGTTTCACCATGTTGACCAGGATGGTCTCGATCTCTTGACCTCGTGATCCACCCGCCTCGGCCTCCCAAAGTGCTGGGATTACAGGCGTGAGCCACCGCGCCCGGCTAGTACCACATTTTTTATAAGCAATTTGGGAACACCTATCAAATATAAAATATGTATAACCTTTGACCCAGAGATTCTTTCACATATCCCACTGAAACACTGGTACAAGTGTATAAAGTACAAGAATGTTCAAAGCAGGCCAGGTGCAGTGGCTCACACCTATAGTCCCAGCACTTTGGGAGGCCAATGTGGGTGGATCACTAGAGGTCAGGAGTTAGAGACCAGCCAGGCCTACATGGCGAAATCCTGTGTCTACTAAAAATACAAAAATTAGGGCTTGGTGGTTCACACCTGTAATCCCAGTACTTTGGGAGGCAAAGACAGGCAAATCACGAGATCAGAAGTTCGAGACCAGCCTGGCCAACATAGTGAAACCCTGTCTGTACTAAAAATACAAAAAATTAGCTGGGTATAGTGGTGGGTGCCTGTAATCCCAGCTATTCGGGAGGCTGAGGCAGGAGAATCACTTGAATCCGGGAGGCAGGGGTTGCAGTGAGCCAAAATCATGCCACTGCACTCCAGCCTGGGCGACAAAGCAAGACTGTCTCAAAAAAAAAGAGAATATTCAGGCTGGGTGTGGTGGTTCACGCCTGTAATCCAAGCACTTTGGAGGCCAAGGCGGGCGAATCACCTGAGGTCGGGAGTTCAAGACCAGTCTGACCAACATGGTGAAACCCTGTCTTAAAAAAAAAAGAGAGAATGTTCAAACCTGCCCGTAATGCAAAATTGGGGGTCGGGGGAGGAACTACACCTCTATCAAGTGGAGACAGGGTGAATAAATGTAATGAAATAAATGTGTCCAGTGGACACCTAGTAGCTGCTCATAAATGCGGTAGCTATGATTGTACTCACATAGAATAGAGGCTGTGATACAGTAAGTAAAAAAGCAAAATATATAGTTCCCATGTTTCTAACACTGTACATATAGGAATAGATATGCATATACAAAATATAATGACAATATAAATGTTTTTAAATGCATAGATAAGAATAGAAAAACTGTTAGAGATAAACTCTATGAAATGGGATTTGGACGGGAAAGGAGGACATTTACTTTTCCACTAGTCAAAATTCTTCACAAAAATGTATGACTTTTATCAGTGTTTAAAGAGAACATGAAAGGATAAAAGGAAAAAGCATTAACTAAGAAAAGAGTGTGGGAGAAATGAGAATGGCCAGCTGTATAATGCCCTTACCTTTCCTGAGACAAGTTCTTGCCATAGGCTTTGCTGACAAAATCTGTCAATTGAAACTTTGGGCAAGATGCTGCGTCTTTCCCACAGTCTTCAACGTGCACGGAGAGAAAGAGGTCACTCAGAAGCTGCAGCACTTGGGAGTGGGCCATGTTTCTTGCTGTGCATATGTTTAGGACTGCATAGAACACTCCCTCCAGCCACTTGATATTGAGGATTATTCCCCCTACACATCAATGAGAAGGTAAATACCAGTTAGCACCACCAAAAATGAGTTGCAGAGAACCTAGAAACTCCTGACAGGGAATAGACACCCTTTTTCTTTTTTTCTTTCTTTTTTTTTTTTAGAGGTTACTGCTAATCAAATAGCCACCTTTTTTCCAAGACAGGTTGGTAATATGAACCACGAGATAAGTAAACACTCCTTCCTGAGCCACAAACCCTACTTGTGACCTTTACAACACATCATGTGTTAAGCATCCCAGAGGAGGACAGATATGACTAAGGTAGACATTGCTAGTGGCAAAGGTGTCTCTAGAATAGTTGCTAATAAGGAGAAGGAATTGGGGGAAACTGCAAGATTAGAACAGGAAAAAGCCATTTTAGTCCAATATTACATCCTCCTGTTGAAATAAGCTATCTCCTCTTTTGGTTTTTAGTTTGTCCTTAAGAAGTCGAAATAATCAGGCTTCTCAGCTCTTCCTAAGTAGCTCTCCTGCAGTACCTTGTGACACACACACACACACACAGAGAGAGAGAGAGAGAGAGAGATTTAATAAGATAGCAGCAATGGGCCAAGAGGAAAGAATTTCAAAAGAATGCCAGAAATATGTTGAGCCATGACCAGCAGGACTGTAGGGACAGGTAGCTTGAAGAATTGTAGGATCTTGGAGAGCAGCGATGATATCCTTATTGGCCCCCCAGACGTTGACAGAATCTTCCCCATACTGATACTGAGGCCGCAAGATATTGGAGTGGCTCAGCAGTAGTTTCAACCTGGAAGTAAAGCCAAGACAGGGAGTGCAATGCCAGGACTGGAATAAACGACCACATAACCTACTGTGTTCATATCCAACCCCATCAACAGACCCCCGCACAACTCAGAGACAAATGCGGGTCTGGGTCTGCACTGATTAGTTGGATTTTTCACTAATCAGTTGGATTGTTCATTCACCTAACAAATCCTTACTTACTGAATGTTATCATGTGCCAGGCACTGGGCTAGAAACTAGATATGCAGAAATAATATTTGACACACACTTTCAGTAACTTTTCATGTTATTGACTGATGGTTTCCCTTCTCATTGATACACAAGGAGAATACTTCAGTGTTCAAATAATGGAAATAAATGTTCTATTGCAATTTTAAACCTTAACCTTTGTACAGCAACAAAAATGGTTTGTGGGTACTATTTGTGGGTAAGTAGGGAAGTTGCAATTAGGAAGATAGGCTATGTTCTTCTACAGATAGAACTGCTTCCTCCTTATTACTGGAAACGACCACCTCTAAGAGGTAGGGGCTACAGTGGAGGTGGGAGGCAGAAGTCAGAGACGGAGAGACAGAGTAGTTGTGCCAGTTCTGTTCTCACCCTAACAAGATACCTGGGTAGTGGGATGGCAGCTACAAAGCTGTACACAATGCTGGTCTTCGAAAGGCTGGTTTGAATTTCTAAGCAGATACTAGGCAGCTGAGATGGCAAGCAGCAGAGGAATATTATGTCGGCCCAACTCACCAGATTAGCATTTTGGTAAAAGCACTTGATTTTCAGCTTCTGGAGCTCACCTGGGAGGGATAAAGACAGAAAGAGCAAAGTACTAAGGAGTTTGACCTGAACATCAACTACGGGGAGAAGATGATCATTATTTTAGCTCAGTAAATCAACCCAAGTCTTGCTCTCCATAAATCAGAAGATACTCCTTCCTTCTAAAAGCTACGCAGCAATGCCCTAACTCTATTACTAAAGCAGCAGTAGTACTTGAAATATAATTCATCTTTTTTTTTTTTTGAGACAGAGTCTTACTCTGACGCCCAGACTGTGGTACAGTGGTGTCATCTCAGCTCACTGTAAACTCTGCCTCCCAGGTTCAAGCAATTCTCCTATCTCAGCCTCCTAAGTAGCTGGGATGACAGGCACCCACCACCACACCCTGCTAATTTTTGTATTTTTAGTAGAGACAGGGTTTCTCCATTTTGGCCAGGCTGGTCTCGAACTCCTGACCTCAGGTGATCCCCCCACCTCAGCCTCCCAAAGTGCTGGGATTACAGGCATGAGCCACTGTGCCCGGCCAAAATGGGTGTTCTTATGCAATGTTGGTAAAACTTTATATCTGAAAACCTTTTAGGAGGTCAATTTGAAAAAATACATTAAAGGGTTCTTTAAATATTAAAGATATACCTACCACATGACCAGCCATTTCACTGCCAAGTATTTATCCAAGACAAATAAAAGTAGTCGCTCACATGAATACTTATATACAGGTATTTGTAGCAGCTTTATTTGTAATAGCCAGAAACTGGAGAAACTGGAAACAACCTGGATCAACCAGATAAATAAATTGTGGAATAATCATGCAAGGAAATAAAAAGGATACTGATACGTTAGAAAAAACTTGGAAATATTTTGTCTGGGCATGGTGGCTCACACCTGTAATCCCAGTACTTTGGGTCAAGAGTTCAAGACCAGCCTGGCCAACATGATGAAACCCGGTCTCTACTAAAAATACAAAAAATTAGCTGGGCATTGTGGCAGGCATCTGTAATCTCAGCTACTCGGGAGGCTGAGGCCGGAGAATTGCTTGAACCTGGGAAGTGGAGGCTGCAGTGAGCCAAGATCGTGCCATTGCACTGCAGCTTGAGCGACAGAGTGAGACTCCATCTCAAAAAAAAAAAAAAAAGCTATATTTCAAACAAATTATGCAGTGTGAAAGAAGTTAAACTAAAAAAACCCTACAAACTGTATGATTCCATTTATATAAAATTCTAGAAAATGCAAAGTACTCTATGGTGACAGAAATCAGACTGTTGGTTTCATGGGTGGAGAGCTTCAGGGAAGTAGAGAAAAAGGAATTACCAAGGACAAGGGGCAACTTTTGGGGGTTATGGGATACATTCATTATCTTCCGATGATTTCACAGGTGTATTCGTATCAAAACATCAAATTGTACACTTTTAACTGTGTGCCATTTATTGTACAGAAATAATATTTTAGGGCTGGGCTCGGTGGCTCACACCTATAATCCCAACCATTTGGGAGGCTGAGGCAGGCAGATCAGTTGAGGTTAGGAGTTCAAGACCAGGCTGGCCAACATGGTGAAACCCCATCTTTGCTAAAAATACAAAAACATTAGCTGGGCATGGTGGTGTGTACCTGTAATCCCAGCTACTCGGGAGGCTGAGGTGAGAGAGTCACTTGAACCGGGAGGCAGAGGTTGCAGTGAGCCGAGATGACCCCATTGCACTCCAGCCTTGGGAGACAGAGCAAAACTCAGTCTCAAAAAAAAACTTTTTTTTTTAATAAAGCTGTACCAATTCTTTGACCTAATAACTTTATTTCAAAAATTATGTACAAGGAAGTTCAACTAAATAAGGCACAGTTATATAAATTATGGTACATCCATACTTTGGGATACTATACAACCTTAAAATATTTTTTTATATTAAAATTAATCTCTTACTAATAAAATTTTAAATCCAGAGATGAAAAAAGGAGAATGGTGTAGGGTGTCTGGTGGTCTTAGCCACCACTGGGCATAACTACAAAGTCTGTGCACCCTAACACCGGGTACAGCAAGCACACCCTGCTAGGGAGATGCAAAGGAGTGTGCTCAGAGCCTGCTGGGTAACCTTCTACTTGTGGGAAACTGGAGGGGCTTAAAATAATTATTTCTTATTTATCTGTTTACTTATTTATTTAGATGGAGTCTCGCTCTGTCACCCAGGCTGAAGTGCAGTGGTACAATCTTGGCTCACTGCAAACTCTACCTCCTGGGTTCAAGTGATTCTCCTGCCTCAGCCTTCTGAGTAGCTGGGACTACAGGTGCTCACCACAACAGCTGGCTAATTTTTGTATTTTTAGTAGAAACCGTGTTTCCTCATGTTGGCTAGGCTGGTCTCAAACTCCTGACCTCAGGTGATCTGCCCACCTTGGCCTCCCAAAGTGCTGGGATTACAGATGTGGGCAAATCATTATTTCAAAAAATGTTAAACAATATGAGAATATGCTCATGATACATTATGTAAAAAAAGCAGAATACAGACTGGGTGCAGTATCTCACACCTGTAATCCCAGCACTTTGGGAGGCCACGGCAGGCAGATCATGAGGTCAGGAGATCCAGACCATCCTGGCCAACATGGCCAACATAGAAACGCCATCTCTACTTAAAAAAATACAAAAATTAGCTGGGTGTGGTGGCACGTGCCTGTAATCCCAGCTACTCAGGAGGCTGAGGCAGCAGAGTCACTTGAACCCGGGAGTTGGAGATTGCAGTGAGCAGAATATAAACAACTATATACAGTGTTAATTACTGGTATAATTTAGAGAAAAAAAAAACAGGAAGGAAATGATAGCCGGGGTAGGTTTTAGGTAGCTATATCCTTCCTTATAGAGAAATTTTCTACAGTATGCTTATATTATTTTATATTTTTATATTATTGAAGTATAATTTACATATAATGCAACACACAGATATGAACTGTATCGTTTGATCAGTTTTGACAAAAGCATACACCCATTTAAATCCATACCTCTCTTAAGATACAGAACATTTCCATCTCCCCAGAAGAAATCATTGTTCTGATTTCTATCAACATAAATGAAATCATTACAAATTTTGTTTTTTGTTTTTTGTTTTTTTTTTCTGGAGGCAGAATCTCGCTTTGTCACCAGGCTGCAATGTAGTGGCATGATCTTGGCTCACTGCAACCTCTGCCTCCCAGGTTCAAGTGATTCTCCTGTATCAGCCTCCTGAGTAGCTGAGACTACAGGCACATGCTACCACACTAACTCAGCTAACTTTTGTATTTTTTTCAATTAATTAATTTATTATTACTATTTTTTAAAGAGATGGGGTTTTACCGTGTTGGTCAGGCTGGTCTCAAACTGCTGATCTCAGACGATCCACCTGCCTTGGCCTCCCAAAGTGCTGGGATTATAGGCATGAGCCACCAAGCCCGGCCTAACTTTTGTATTTTTAATATAGACAGTGTTTTACCATGCTGGCCGGGATGGTCTCGTGATCCACCTGCCTCGGCCTCCCAAAGTGCTGGGATTACAAGCATGAGCCACCGCACCTGGCCACAAAACATTTTTTAAAGTTCAGTAAATGTCATTTTAAAAAATATAAGGCCAACTGCAAATGTCTGGGACTGTACAATACCTAGCCAGATCCTAACTAATTCAGTTAGAAGATCTGAACTCTGTATGGAAAGCTTCCCTGTATCAAAGACCCAGAAAGATAATTCACCACCAAGGGCACAGGGAAAAGAGATGGATAGAAAACATACACATGGAGAAAAAAGTTGCTTTAAAGAACAAGAGAGAAAGCCATGCTTCTAACCTTGCTTAGGGCTAGCAAGCTGAGAACTCTGCATTCTGTATGCAAGGATTCCTCTTTGGAGGACCCTTTCGAAATGGCTTTGTTGACACCTACACACCTACACAGCACAACCAAGCCCCCTTTCTACCACACACTGCTCCTCACCCAGAGTCTCTGGCCTCCGAGTGGAGATCCGCAGACTTTCAGCAGGGATGGGGACGAGCTGCAGCAGTGTGTGAGCCAGCTGCTTCCCAAGGTGGCCTCCTCCAATGATGCCCACCTTTAACTCTTCAGTAGTGGCTGCATTGAGTGATACAATTGAGAGTTGTCTGGAATTTTGATTCTCATTTAATGATGCTCTGGAGAATGAACACACAGACACATACATAAATACATGCACACACTGTAGTTCTTAACTGTCAATCTCTGATATTTTCTGCTTTCACTTTGTCATATAAGGTGCTTGGGGACACCTTAAGTACTTCAAAGATAAGGTATTTTAACTGTGTGTCATTTATCCAGCCTCACTAGGGAATGAAATGTTCCTCCTGAGTTAATTTGCCAGAAACAAAAGTATAACCCTTTTCAAGAGACCAAAATTTTAAAATTTTAAATGAACGTATTTTGTTATATATATGTTTGCCTGGTTAAACAGTCTGAATATTTAGTCATTTCACTGGCTCAGGACACCACACAGCCACTATTACACATCATACTGTAATGTGTATAACACATTGTGGGCCAGTCCCCTCATGTTTTGTTTGTTTCTGTGCAGACAGCTGTCAATTTTTTTTTTCACAGTGGTTAAAAGACACAGACTGGGTATGGTGGCTCACATCTGTAATCCCAGCACTTTGGGAGGCTAAGGCGGGTAGATCACTTGAGCTCAGGAGTTTGAGATCAGCCTGGGCAACATGGTGAAACCTCATCTCTACAAAAAATACAAAAATTAGCGGGGTGTGGTGGCACACACCTGTAGTCCCAGCTACCCAGGAGGCTGAGGTGGGAGCATTGCTTGAGCCCAGTTTGAGGCTGCAGTGAGCTGTGCTCGTGCCACTGCACCCTAGCCTGAGTGACAGAGCAAGAAGACCCTGTCTCAGGAACACACACACACACACACATAACCTAAACTTTACCATCATAACCATTTTTAAAGTGTACAGTACAGTTGTGTTAATTATATGCACATTGTAGCTAGGCATAGTAGTTGAAGCCTGTAATCCCAGCACTTTGGGAGGCCAAGGAAGGTGGATCATTTGAGGTCAGAAGTTCAAGACTAGTCTGGCCAGGTGAAACCCCGTCTCTACTAAAAATATGAAAGTTAGCCCAGCATGGTAGTGTACATCTGTAGTTTCTGCTACTCGGGAGGCTGAGGCAGGAGAATCTCTTGAACCCAGGAGGTGAAGGTTGCAGTGAGCCGAGCTCCAGCCTGGGTAACAGAGCAAGACTCCATCTTTAAAAAAAAATTATTATGTATATAATTTATATACATATATATATATGCACATTGTTGTGCAACAGATCTTTAGAACCTTTCTACCTTGCAAAACTGGAACTCTATACATTTTTTTTTTTTTAAGACAAGAGTCTCCCTCCAATGCCCTAGCTGAAGTGCAGTGGCACAATCTCAGCTCACTGTAACCGTCAGCTCCCACATTCAAGCAATTCTCTGCCTCAGGCTACTGAGTAGCTGGGATTACAGCATCCCACCATACCCCATGAACGGCTAATTTTTGTATTTTTAGTAGAGATGAGGTTTCCCCATGTTGACCAAGGTTCTCTCTCAAGTGATCCACCCACCTCAGCCTCCCAAAGTGCTGGGATTACAGGCATGAGCCACCACACCCAACCTCAAACCCTATACAATTTTTCTCTCTTCCCTGAAAACTGCTCTTCTACTTTCGGCCCCTGGAAACTACCATTCTACTTTCTGTTTCACAACTTTAGCTACCCCATATGTAGAATTATGCAGTATTATCTTTTTGTAAATGGCTAATTTCACTTTGCAATAATGTCCTCAAGCTTCATCCATATGAATTTTTGGATTTTCTATTTTCATGAAAAATGCCATTGGGATTTTGATAAGGATTGTATTGAATCTGTAGACTGCTTTAGGTAGTATGGACATTTTAAAACCAAGTCTTCCAATCCATAAACATGGGATGTCTCTCCATTTATTTGTGTCTTCCTTAATTTCTTTCTTTTTTTTTTTTTTCTTTTTTTTAAAGATGGGGTTTCACCATGATGGCCAGGCTGGTCTTGAACTCCTGACCTCATGATCTGCCCGCCTCGGCCTCCCAAAGTGCTAGGATTACAGGCGTGAACCACCACGCCCAGCCCCTTAATTTCTTTTGGCAATGTTCTGTAGTTTTCAGTGTACAAATCTTTCATCCCCTTGTTAAGTTTATTACTAAGTATTTTATTCTATTGGAGGCTATTGTAAGTGTGATTTTGGTAATTTTCTTTTCAGATTGTTCATTAGTGTACAGAAATGCAACTAATTATCATATGTTGATTTTGTATCCTGCAACTTTGCTGAATTTGTTTACTATTTCTAACAGTTTTTTCTTAATGGAATCTTTAGGGTTTTCTACATACGAGATCACATCAGCATGGGCTCAATGGGTCATGCGTGCAATCCTAGCACTTTGGAAAGCCATGGTGGGAGGATTGCTTGAAGGCAGGAGTTAGAGATCAGTCTGGGCAAAATGGCAGGACACTGTCTCTACGAAAACATTAAAAGTTAGCTGGCCATAGTGGTGTGCACCTGTAGTCCTAGCTACTCGGGAAGCTGAGGCAGGAGTCACTTGAGCCCAGAAGTTCAAGGTTATAGTGGGCTATGCTCATGCCACTGCATTCCAGCCTGGGTGACAGAGCAAGACTTTGTCTCAAAAAATGAAAAATATGTCATCTGTAAACAGAGACTATTTTATTTCTTGCTTTCCAATGTGGATGTCTTTTATTTCTTTTTCTTGCCTAATTGCTCTGACTAGGATTTCCAATACTATGTTAAATAGAAGTGGTAAGAGTAGGCATCTTTGCCTTGTTTCTGATCTTGGAGGAAAAGCTTTTAGTTCTGTACCATTGAGTATGATGTTACCTGTGGGGCCTTTCATATATAGCTTTTATTATTTTGGGGTAATTTCTTACCATTCTTAGTTTGCTGAGTGTTCTTATCATGAAAAGTTACTGAATTTTGTCAAACACTTTTTATGCATCAGTTTAAATGATCATGTGAGTTCTGTCCTTCACTTTTTTTTTTTTTTTTTTTTTTTTGAGACACAGTCTCACTCTGTCACCAGGCTGGAATGCAGTAGCGCGATCTCGGCTCACTGCAACCTCCAACTCCCTGGTTCAAGCGATCCTCTTGCCTCAGGTTCCTGAGTAGCTGGCATTACAGGTGTGCGCCACCATGCTCAGCTAACTTTTTTTTTTTTTAGTAGAGACGGGGTTTCACCATGTTGGCCAGGATTGTCTCTCTCTCCTGACCTCATGATCCACTTGCCTTGGCCTCCCAAAGTGCTGGGATTACAGGTGTGAGCCACTGTGCCTGGCCATTTTGTTAATGAAATAGTATTATATTGATTGATTTGCATGTTGAATCATTGTTGCATTCCAGAAATAAATCCCACTTGGTCATGGTGTATAATCTTTTCTCTTTTTTTCTGGGCCAGGGTCTCACTTGGTCACCCAGGCTGGAGTGTGGTGGCACAATCACAGCTCACTGCAGCCTTGATCTCCCAGGATCAAGCAATTCACCCACCTCAACCTCCCAAGTAGCTGGGAGGAAATACAGGTGTACCCTACCATGCCTAGCTATTTTTAAATTTTTTGTAGAGACAGAATCTCACCATGTTGTTGCCCAGGCTGGTCTCAAACTCCTAGGCTCAAGTAATTCTCCCACCTTGCCCTCCCAAAATGCTGGAATTCAACAGGCATGAACCATCGCACCCACCATATAAATATTTTAATATAGGCTGTTGGACTCAGTTTGGTAGTATTTTACTGAGGAATTTTGCATCCATATTCATGACAGACAGTGGTCTCTAGTTCTCTTGTATTATTTTTGTCTGGTTTTGGTATCAGAGTAATGCTGGCCTCATAAAATGAGTTCAGAAGTGTTCCTTCATCTTCAATTTTTTTGAAAGAGTTTGAGAAGGATTGGTATTCATTCTTCTTTAAATGTTTGGTGGGGTTGGGTGTGGTGGCTCATGTCTGTAATCCCAGCACTTTGGGAGGCCAATGCAGGCGGATCACCTGAGGTCACAAGTTTGAAACCACAGCCAACATGGTGAAACCCCGTCTCTTCGAAAAATACAAAAATTAGCCAGGCATGATGGCAGGCACATGTAATCCGAGATACTTGGGAGACCAAGGCAGGAGAATCACTTGAACCTAGGAGGTGGAGGTTGGAGTGAGCCAAGATCACACCACTGCACTCCAGCCTGGGTGACAGAGTGAGACTCTGTCTGAAAGTAATTAAAAATAAAAATAATAAAAGTAAATGTTTGGTAGAGTTTTCCAGTCAAGTTATCAGGTCTGGGACCTTTCTTAGGAGTTATTATTATTCATTCAGTCTTACTATAGTTCTGTTCAGATTTTTAAAATTTCTTCATAATTCAGTCTTAGTAGGTTGTATGTTTCTAGGAGTTTTTCTATTTCTTTGAACTTATCCAATTTGTTGGCATATAATTGTTCACAGTATTCTCTTACTCTTAAGATCCTTTTTACTTCTACGGCATCAGTTTGTTTTTGTAGAGACAGGGTGTTGCTTTGTTTCCCAGGCTGGGATTACAGGCCTGAGCCATCACACCTGCCCTGTGGCATCAGTTTTAATGTATCCTCTTTCATTTCTGATTTTTGTTATTTGATTCTTCTCTCTTCTCTATCAGTTAGTCTAGGACAGCGCTGTAGCTTAGTTTCGTTGACTTCTCCCCTGACATTGTTTTTATAGTCTCTATTTGTTCCTATTCTAATTATGTCCTTCCTTTTGCCTACTTTCGGTTTAGTTTGTTCTTTTTCTAGTAGTTTGAAGTTAGGTTGTTGATTTGAGTTTTTTTTTTTTTTTTTTTTTTTTTTTTTTTTTTTTTTTTTTTTTTTTTTTTTTTTTTTTTTTTTTTTTGAGTCTTGCTCTGTTGCCAGGCTGGACTGCAGTGGCACGATCTTGGCTCACTGCAACCTCTGTCTCCCAGGTTCAAGGAATTCCCCTGCCTCAGCCTCCTGAGTAGCTGGGACTACAGGTGAGTGCCACCATGCCCAGCTAATTTTTTGTATTTTAGTAGGGACGGGGTTTCACCATGTTGGCCAGGATCGTCTTGATCTCCCGACCTCATGATCCACTTGCCTTGGCCTCCCAAAGTGCTGGGATTACAGGCATGAGCCACCACGCCCAGCCAATCTTTCTTAATTTTAATGTAGGCATTTACCCCTATAACGTTTGCTCATAGTACTGCTTTTGTTGCAACCTATAAGTTTTGGTATGTTTTCATTTTCACTTAAGATATTTCAAATTTTCCTTGTGATTTCTTATTTGATCCATTGGTTGTTGAAGAGTTGTGTTAACTTTCACATATTTGTGAATTTTCCAGTTTTTCTTCTGCTATTTCTAGTATCATTCTATTATGGTCAAAAAAAAAAAGACAGTTGGTATGATTTGAATCTTCTTAAATTTGTTAGGACTTGCTTTGTGACCTAACATGATCTATCCTGGAAAATGTTCCACGTGCACTTGAGAAGAATGTGTATTCTACTTCTGTTGAGTGGAGTGTTATGCATTTGTCTATTAGGTTCTAATTGGTGTATTGTGTTGTTCAAGTCTTCTGTCTCCTTACTAACCTTTTGTCTGGTTGTTCTATCTATTATTGAAAGTTGGGTATTGGCCGGGCACGGTGGCTCAAGCATGTAATCCTAGCACTTTGGGAGGCCGAGGTGGGTGGATCACCTGAGGTCAGGAGTTCAAGACCAGCCTGACCATCAGGGTGAAACCCCATTTTTTTTTTTTAAAGAAAATAGAAAGTTTATTAAAATTTCCTATTATTATTGTATACCTTCAATTCTGTGAATGCTTGCCTCATATATGTGGATGTCCTGATGTTAGGTACATATATAATTGTGTCTTCCTGGTGAATTGGTCTTTTTATCATCATGTCATTCTTTGTCTCTCATGACAGTTTTTGACTTAAAGTCTATTTTGTCAAGTATGACCATACTTGTTCTTTTTTGGTTACCATTTGTGTGGAATTATCTTTCTCTATGCTCTCACTTTCAGCCTGTGTATCCTACCTAACATCTAAAGTGAGTCTCTTAAAGACAAGATACAGGTTGGATCTTGTTTTTAGTTCTTTTTTTTTTTTGAGACAGAGTCTTGCTCTGTCACCAGGCACCAGGCTGGAGTGCAGTGGCATGATCTCGGCTCACTGCAACCTCCGCCTCCCAGGTTAAAGCAATTCCCTTGCCTCAGCCTCCCAAGTAGCTGAGACTACAAGGCGCATGCCACCACGCCCAGCTAATTTTTGTATTTTTAGTAGAGATGGGGTTCTACCATGTTGGCCAGGCTGCTCTTGGACTCCTGACCTCAGGTGATCCACCTGCCTCGGCCTCCCAAAGTGCTGGGATTACAGGCGTGAACCACCACGACTGGCATTTTTGGTTCTTTTTAATCCATTCAGTCACTCAGTATCTTTTGATTGATGGGTTTAATCCATTTACATTTAAAATAATTACTGATAGGGAAGGACTCATCACTGCCATTTTGTTTTTTTGTCTGTATTGAAGTTTTGTTCCTCCTCTCTTGCTGCCTTCTTTTGTCTTTCATTGATTTTTTTTTTTTTTTTGGTAATGACATTATTTTCTTTATCGTTTGTTGGTATTTGTAGTTACCATAGGAAATTGCATAAAAATCATAAAAATAGTTTAACAACCCATTTTACAGAAACTCAAACTTCATCTTCCCCTATCCCTGCTTTTTGTTATTTATCTCGTGAATTATACCTTTGGATATTTTGTATCCATTAGCCTGGTTTTATAATAATAGCATTTTTTTTTTAGTAATTCTGTTTTTGAGACAGGGTCTCAATCTGCAGCCCGGACTGGAATGTGGTAGTGTGAACACAGTTCACTGCAGCTTTGATCTCCCGGGCTCAGGTGATCCTCCCACCTCAGCCTCCCAGGTGGCTGGGACTACAGGCACAAACCACCACACTTGGCTAACTTTTTTTATTTCTAGTAGAGACAGGGTTTTACCATGTTGTCAGGTTGATCTTGAACTTCTGGAGTCAAGTGATCCGCCTGCCTCAGCCTCCCAGAGTGCTGGATTTCAGGCATGAGCCACAGTGCCATGCCTATTTTTAGTTTTTATTATTTATTTATATTTATACTTATTGATATTTTATTTTATATATTTTATTATTTCTATATTACTTACATTTTTATATACATTTTATTTATATATGAGATAGGGTCTCACTCTGTCACACAGGTTGGAGTGCAGTGGCGTGATCATGGATCACTGCAGCCTCAACTTTCTGCACTCAAGCAATCCTCCCACCTCAGAATACCAAGTACCTGAGATCATATTCATGTGCCACTATGCCCAGCTAATTTTTTTTTTTTTTTTGAGAGTCTCGCTCTGTCACCCAGGCTGGAGTGCAATGGCACGGCTCACTGCAACCTCCACCTCTCCAGTTCAAGTGATTCTCCCACCTCAGCCTCCCAAGCTGGGACTGTCACTGCGCCCAGCTAATTTTTGTATTTTTTTTTTGTTTTAGTAGAGACGGGGATTCACCATGTTGGCCAGGCTGGTCTCAGAATCCTGAACTCAGGTGATCCACGTCGGCCTCCCAAAGTGCTAGGATTACAGGCATGAGCCTCTGTGCTCGGCCAATTTTTTTTTTTTGAGATGGACTTTCGCTCTTCTTGCCCAGGCTGGAGTGCAATGGCTTGATCTCGGCTCACCACAACCTCCGCCTCCTGGGTTCAAGCGATTCACCTGCTTCAGCCTCCCAGGTAGCTGGGATTACAGGCATGTGCCACCATGCATGGCTAATTTTGTATTTTTAGTAGCAATGGGGTTTCTCCATGTTGGTCAGGTTGGTCTCAAACTTCCAACTTCAGGCGATCCACTCACCTCTGCCTCCCAAAGTGCTGGGATTACAGGTGTGAGCCACCACACCTGGCCAATTTTTTTTTTTTAAGGGAAAAAAAGATGTTGCCCAGGCTGGTCTCAAACACCTAAGCCCAAGCAATTCTCCTGCTTTGGCCTCCCTAAATGCTGGGATTACAGGTGTGAGCCATCACACTTGACCAGCTTTTATCTTTAAATCCTGTACTACAATTAAAAATGATTTATGGGCTGGGCACAGTGGCTCATGCCTGTAATCCCAGCACTTTGGGAGGCAGATGCAGGCAGATCACTTGAGATCAGGAATTCAAGACCAGCCTGACCAACATGGAGAAACCCTGCCTCTACTAAAAATACAGAATTAGCCAGGTATAGTGGTGCATGCCTGTAATCCCAGCTACTCAGGAGGCTGAGGCAGGAGAATCGCTTAAACCTGGAAGATGAAGGTTGTAGTAAGCTGAGATCGCACCATTGTTCTCCAGCCTGGGCAATGAGAGCGAAACTCCATCTTAAAAAAAAAAAAAA
>PVKV010034502.1:0-17617 GCA_004027835.1 Alouatta palliata | reverse complement strand
GGGAAAACTGGCTAGCCATGTGCAGAAAGCAGAAACTGGACCCCTTCCTGACACCTTACACTAAAATTAACTCCAGATGGATTAAAGACTTAAACATAAGAACTAACACCATAAAAACCCTAGAAGAAAATCTAGGCAAAACCATTCAGGACATAGGCGTAGGCAAGGACTTCATGACCAAAACACCAAAAGCATTGGCCACAAAAGCCAAAATAGACAAATGGGACCTAATCAAACTCCACAGCTTCTGCACAGCAAAAGAAACAGTCATTAGAGTGAATCAGCAACCAACAGAATGGGAAGAATTTTTTTTCTAAAGAATTTTCCTTCCAATTATAGAGGACTAAGAATATACTCCCAGAAATGACAAATTTTAATGTACCTATTTATGATACTGTGAAGGATTTATACAATAATCCTGCCTAACTTGAGATTCTTTTTTTCCACCTCATTCTTTATTTTATTTTAGCAAGCTACTCCAGAATTTTAGAAGGTCAAAGAATCAAAGTCTTTTAAAGAAGAACCAGGTAGGTGTAGAATTAAGACATACTTTAAAGCCATAGCAAATTTTAAAGTACATTAATAGTGAAGGGATATACAAAGAGATTAAGGGAATAGGATTAAGAGTTCCCAAACTGCCTGTCAGAACTTCTATTGATCAGCTGGGTGAGAATGAACTATTAAAAAATGTTTAGATAATAATAGTATACGTGGAAAAATAAATCTAATTTCTTTATTTCTTATAAAGCTGAGATGAAAATTGTGAAAACTGAAAGATTAGCAAAATATTATCTAAGAATTATTAACTTTTTCATATTTTGTCAGTTCTTTATCAATTGCCACTGACATTTGGACTAATAAATGTAAACATGTTAACTCAAATTAAGTCATTAAGGTACACTTGATTTTTTAATATGACTTGCTATATGTATTCCCACTTCATCTGTTAAAAATGAAAAATTTAACTTATGGTGGTAATTAAGAGTGTTGTCAGAATAGAAACAAATTGTGTGACTAAAATAATTAACATGGAATAATTATATGCAGATATGTTTAGTATGATTTCTGAAGTAGCACAATAAAGTATTTTATATTCCACAATGGAAACAATTAGTGAACTGTTTTTGAGATCTATTGCCTTTGAGAACTGCTTTATTCTAACTAAAATATCCCTGTATCGAACCTCCTCAGTCTTTTGCCCACACTGCATATTATTCACCTAGAAATTTCTAATTCAACCTGAAATCTCAGTAAGACAGAAATCTCAGCTCTAATGCCCCCTTATACTTCAATCCAGTTTCTCTGTGGCTGAGATGTACATTCAGAGAGAGAGGAGATAGAGACGTATATTCACACATACACATACATATAATTAACACTTTTCACATCCTGTAATGTCAGTTTCTTAAGCATGTATTAGTATTAGCTTCAGTGCACTAATGTTTCCAGAAACCAACCTCACAAGAGAGAACTCACAATCAGGTCCATATTAGCTGAACCAAGGTGAAGAAAAGCTGAGGCTGAGGGATGGTGCTACAATCCTAAAAACAGGCACCTCATTGCAAAAGTTCTCTAATCCAGATGTAATGATGAGTCACATGAAATATCAGCATGATAGCTGAAAACATTGCAGGCAAGGGTACTTAAGATATAACCAGCAATGAACTTTAAGTACACTAAGTTTCAGCTATAATGTACCTTATGTCTGTGGTTCAGAGTGAAATTATCAACTGAGTTTATATTAAAGTCCCAGAGAAATATCCTAACATTTAGAACCCAGATGGGATACACTGAATATTTCATAACTCTGAAGATACTATGTTATACCTATATTGTTCACTTAATCAGGTCACTTTGGCAATGGTTAGATATTTGTATACTTTCAGTAATTACATTAAAGCTGATAATAGCCACTTTTAAGCAAGGATAGTCTTCAAGTCAAAGTATCTTCCTCCTTACATGAAACTGCCTAACATTAGAAAAACAATTCGACATACAAATGCGTGCTTTCCAAATTGACCCCGAGCAACAAAATTAATCATAAAGATGATGCTGATATAATGATGATGGTGGGAATGGTGATGGTGATCATAGCGATAAACTTGGGAGTTTCCAGTACTCAAGGTATTATGTGTACTATACGTACTCAGTCTCATTTATTACAAAAATTCTAAAAACATAATCATCACCTCTAATATAGACGAAAGAACTTGAGGCTGTAAAAACTGAAATAACTTGTGCACTATTTAGCTGCTGATAGATGTCAAAGGTAAGATTCACACTTGAATTTGTTAGCTTTCAAAAGTCATGCTCTTTTATTACAGCATACTTAGTATGTTGTCTAAAGCTGGCATTAGTCACAATAAAACCCAGTTGTCACTTTTTCCCTTAAAACAAAGAATAAGTGAAATAAAAGTGAGTATTTCCTGCACAGGAACTAGGACTCTTCCTTTTACACCAAGACCATCTCTCCGAGTAGCAGGGATCCCATATTTTGTTTCGGGGTAAGGAACTACGAGTATTCTGAATCACTGTTAAGAGGGGCAACCACATGAATGTACATGGGGCTCAGCAACATTCAAGGAATAAGCAGGCCACTCCTCTGTAAATTAACCTGTTGTTATTAACAGGTTATAACCTATTACTAACATCTGTATTAACAGATATTGATAGAGAGGCTACCCAGTGGATGTAACTCCTTCATGGAGATGCAATAAATGAATCCTTAAATGATGAGGGACAAGTGATATTACGTGTTGGCTCAGCCTCAAGCAGTTTCTGTACCTGCCTCTCTATAGCTGGTTGCATGCAGGACCATTCGTCACCAAGTTTTTCCCAAGTAAAGCATCACTTTTCCCCATCTTAACCCAAGCAACTCTTGTGGATGTCCCAGATATTGGTTACTCTGGGCCTTTGGCTTTCTTGCCATTCTTTGGTTCATCACAGAGTCTAAGATGTGGAGGTTTTTCATGTTTTAACATTTTTAAAATCAATATGCGCCTTTCAATTGGTAAAGTCTTAAAATCAGCTACACAGCAGTGATGATTCAGTTATCAGTACACGTGAACTTTTTCATAGTTGTGCATATTGTGATATAGTATAGATTTAAGGTCTAAATTAATTAAAAGCACTTTTAAAATAAATTTAAATAACATGGTAAGAAAATATTGTCAAATTAATTTGCAGAATATTTTTCTTGATACACACAAAACAATGATATGACATAATCTGTAACATCTCAGTATACAAAGAACAGTACTATTAAGGTACAAACTCTACAATTTGCTTCCTTCAGCACTTTTCTTATTTTTATTTGCAATAGCCTTGCCTTTCAGTTAACGGCTTCCTTGAGGCATACTTTACATAACAGAAAATTTCTCCTTTTCAAATGTACAATTCAATTTATCATACATTTTAAAAATTATAGATATCAAAATTTACTTAAAAGATATTTCCACCACTCCAAGAAAATGTGTGTTTATTTGTAGCTGATTCCTAGTCTCCTACAAAAACGTAGAAAACTACTAGACTTGTCTTTTCTGTTAATTCATATGTAGAGTATTAAAATAAATGGTCTTTCATGTCCAAACTCTTTCACTTAGCATAATAGTGAGGTTCCTTTTATAGCTTCTATCAGAATCAATGCATACCTCCACAACTGGGATAATTAGCACCACACCATTCTGTGACAGATTGTCAGGCTTCTATACCCCAAGAACAGGTGGAAAGAACATAGGTTTCACAATTAGAAGTAATTGCGTGTGAACTTTGGCCCCTGGAAAATGCATTTTTTTACTTTTTTTTGAGATAGAGTCTAGCTCTTTCCCAGGCTGGAGTGCAATGGCGTGATCTCACCTCACTGCAACCTCCGCCTCCCAGGTTCAAGCTATTCTCCTGCTTTAGCCTCTGGAGTAGCTGGGATTACAGGTGCCACCACGCCCAGCTAATTTTTGTATTTTTAGTAAAGAAGGGGTTTCACCATGTTGGCCAGGCTGATCTTGAACTTCTGACCTCGTGATCCACCCGCCTCAGCCTCCCAAAGTGCTAGCATTACAGGCGTGAGCCACCACACTCGGCCGTGTTTGCTTTTTTTAAGCACAGAATTTCTTCATCAACAAAATGGAGAAAATTATACCTGACTTTCAGAATTGTTGTGACTATTTAGCAAAATTAAGCCTCAGTCTGATCTTAATGAAAGTTTTAACTATATTTTGAATAGGATTTGTGATGAAGAGACCTTTGTATCAGAATTATCTGCCAAGATAATCCCTTCTACCTCTATTTATATCTTCTCTAGTTTCTATCAGTTTCTTTCACTCTTTCAAAAAATTTCAAAATTCTGCTACTGCCATAATCTCTATTGTTTATTTTAAAAAAAAGGTGTTTGTGCTTTTTTCCTCTTAAGTCTCAGAAGTTCTTAAACATTGAAATTATTTTTGAACAGGTATGAGTTAGGCTTGTTTAAATGAGAAAAAGCTGAGGAAGAAGCAATATTTGCCTTGAAGGAGGAGTGATGAATAAGGAGCATGCAGCTGTCTCTAAACATATGTGAAGGGCTGTCTCAGGAAAGGGAAATTATACTTGTTTAATTTGACTCCAACCTAAATGAAAAGAGAATGCAGAATGGTAGCCTTCATCCCAATATTAGAAAAAAATACTTCGTAGCATTTAAAAAGTATTTATTCTTTGACTCTTCTCATAATGTATTCAGATTGCTCTCCAATAATCAGAAATGTCCGACATCAGAATGGGCTGTCTTAGTACATGGTGGATTCATCATTACTGAAGGTCAGGTGTAAACAGTGGTTAATCATTTAAAAGGCAGTCTTTCTTGAATGGATTGGAAGACAGACTTAATGGTCTTACAGTTCTTCTCAGTCATAAAATCACAATTCTATGAGGCTTTTTGTAGAACATTTTAATGGCCTATACAATGGAGTTACAGATGGTGGAATCTCAGGACGGCAAGAAAAATATTTTGGAGCATGAGTGGTTCCAACCAACTGCTCATTTTTTTTGTTTTTAATTTTTTCCCTGGCAAAACTACTAAAATATAAAGCCTGTACCCCCGAAGATATGTTTATGTTACAGTTAACAAAAAGGAAGGCAACTGTTTCTGAAAGTGACTGTTTTGGTTCAAGAATCTGAAACTGAATGTATGTATCTCAAGGGAAATAGAGAAAAGCTATAGTGTGGACATCTGTTCTATTTTATTGTATTTTTCTGCTAATCATACCAGTCTCTTCTCAAAGCCAAATACTTATTCCTTTGGGAGATTTACCTTCCTCATTTCCATGTAGGTCTGAGGAGGCTACCATTTGAGTGCCTTTTCTGTAGAAATTGGAATACAACTAATAATTGCTAATCATTATATCCTTCTCTCTTGTTTCTACTTTCACTCTGATTGATAAAGGGATGGGTTCATTATCCACTGACTCCCTGAAAGTCTTCCCCTTTTCTCCTGGTTTATAAAACTCAGATAACACAACCCTTTATTTCTTGGTAATCAAGTTTCCCTTTACAAAATGAGGAAAAAATAAGGGCAAAAGTCAAGAGGATCTTGGAGAGCAAATGAATGACAGAATAATTTTTTTAAATTATATATTTTATATTTGTGATGTTTCAGAGGCCAACAGAACCCCTTTTCTCCTCAGGTAAGTGAGTTAACGCATTTTCGACTTTTTCCCCCTTAGTTTCCTTGGAATAGATTTCCTTCATATGCTGCTTGTACTAACACCATGCTGCCAGTGGTGAAGAGTATCAACTGTGTTTATGGCAGGAAACAAAACTTTCTTTACTGTTAAGAAGTGATGATGATACTGATGCTTATTATTGAATCATGTTTGAACTATCAACCTTGAGCTTTCAAAGACATCATCAGAGATGCTTGAGTTATCATAGCCAGATATTTGGAGTCTGTAGGCTGCCTCTCACATCCTTGCAAAATATCCAACAGCAAAGAGAAAGATTCTAAGTGAACACATTTGGGAACAACAGGGAGGAACAGTTTTGATAAGATATGGACATTTGAGGAGCCAGAGAAAAAGAGGAACCTGATTTCCCTGAGTCCTCCCAAATATCTCCGGCAGAGCACGAAATGATCTAAAAAGGCAGTGATTCAATTGAAAGTGCCTTTCCTTGGGGGCAGAAGGATAGCAGAGAATTTGCCAGTGCCTTGCTGCTCTAGTCAAATGCTTCCTTCACTTTGTGTCTGAGCAAAGAACAAGCACAGAGATATTTGGTTGAGATCTAAGCCACCTACCATTGACAAGAGACTAAAATTGCAAAAAGTAGGATATACGTTGAAGGACCATTATTCAAAAGGATTTCTGGTTATGAACCAATGGAGGACACTAGAATTGACACATAAAGCAGCTACAGTACTTTCAGTGTTGGGTTGACCAACAAAACCCAAGTTTGCCAATAGTATCATCACTAAAGTAAGAGAAAGACAGGCTATCTGTATCATACAATATAAACATGGCACTAGAGAAGACTTATTTAAGTTATCCTCTTTTCCCTCCATTATTACTCACTCAGAATTTTGTTGTAATTTCAATGATCATTGCTCCATTGATAGCAAAATCATGTAGAATAAATCTGGATTATAAATCCAGGCCTTGTTGCAGAATGTGGTAAGTGCACATCCATCTGTATGTTTTGCCTTGGGTTTAAGTGCATATTTTTGTTATATTCAGAACAGATATATTATAGTAGAAGAGGACATTTTTGAAAATATATTTACATGAAAACAACTAGTTTTTTTCTAAGTACAGATTTTATTTAATGTATCTCACCAAAAAAAAAAAAAAGACATATTGCTAGAGAAATTTATACTAAATGCCAGGAGTTATTCTTTAATGAGGGGATTTCAAGCATTCATCCAAAAGTATTCTAGAGCAAAAAAAAGTTGCATTACCCTTAAAATTAAACAATTTGGCAAGTATTACTCCACTGACAAAAGTCAAGTTATGATTCCCAAGAAAAAGACACAAAGAGGTTGTATCTTTAGACACGTGAATTTAAGTGTTTAGCCACACTATTATGGAAAATGCATGTAGTTACTATGGCATATAGGCTTAAAGAGTGTGGAAACAATAAACCCTGTAAGAGAAGGCCAACAGACTCTGGATAAGAAAAAAATATGAAGAATTTGTTTGTGTGTGGCAAAAAAGAAAACTTTCTGAAAACCAACTGAGATGGGACAATTGAATGCTAATTGCCTACCAATTACAAACAGTAATATGATGTCAATGAGCTCCCTAAATTGCTGTTATTTTCTCTTTTCATTAAGGTTTTGAAATTATCCTTTTATTCCATTCACAGTTCTTTGTTGGCTACAGAATTTCATTACCCTCCCCACCCCCAAACACATACACATTTTTTTTTTTTGTTTAAAATTATAGTTCAAATTCAAAAGCTTAATTAGGAAAGAAGAATTTCAAGAACTCTGACAACTTCTTTTCAATAGAAAATGTTCTCACTGAGCAATTCAGTCCATTCAAGATCAACCACAGCAAAGCTTTCTCTTAATGATCAATATTGTTCTCCACTAAGGCCCTGATCTCATCAGAGTAGTTAGTCCTGCTTGATTGGAAACTTTCTTCCAAACAATTGTTTGAATTTTAATTATTTGCTGTCTAAAGGTATAACATCTCTGCCAGTAAACATCACTAGTTACATAGAATAGCGGGTGATATTCAAGCTAAATCTAAAAATTTGTAAATGAAATCAGAGGCAGTTAAGTTTCTTATAAATGAAGAATTCCAGGAGATCATCCTACTTGCCATTTGCTTCTATCACTATCACCATTTATTACCACTCGCAGGTTTTATACTGTGATTCTCTCTTTGAGTCAAGTTTAGCCAGGCTCCTGTGAGCCCTCTTTTCTACCAAGCCCTGCACTTTGGGCTTGTTTCTTTCTTGTTTTTTGTTTGAAGGTAAGAATCCTGCTAAGTCAGTTTAGGGAGAAGAGAATCCCCCATTCTTGATGTCTCATCCCCCTAGATATCTAACAAAATTCCTCAGCTTCCGCCCTTAATATCTAATCACTCTGGACTATCTTTAGCCAGAATCCCCGCTGACTCCCATTATTTGCTTTTAGTGACTGTCCATCTGCTGACCCTCCCCCCCGCCGATCGCTGGCTATAAATCTTTGTTTGTTCTTACAGTATTTAGAATTGAGCCCATTCCTATACTGAGGATTTTTCTGGAATATGGTAATAATCCCTGAGTAAAATCTGTTTTTACTGTCTAACTATAACACTTCTCTGAATTTCTTTCGCAATCTAGTGCATCCTTGCTTTTTCCCCTGGTCAGTGGAACTAAACAGCCCCCAGCATGTACTACCCATTTATAATCTTCCCCTCTATCTCCAAATTCAATTTAAAAGTCTCTATTCCTAAAGATAGTAAAGGAGTCCAGAATAAGCCACCGTGGCATAAAAATTATTTGACCTGAAGGCATTTGAGTTCCTGAAAATTCTTATCTGCCTAAAAGCAGATCCTCCAAAAGAACTCAACTATCCTAAATCTCCTCCCTTGGAGCAACTATAATCTTCTCTTCTCAAGAGGAGAATTTATTCAGCACCACTCTCAAAGAGACATTGTCACAAAACTATCATATCTCTCATCTATTCTCCTAAGGGCCCATTTACTTTTACAAAATGTCATTTGTTTTTCCATAGGTGGCCTTTCTTCTCTCTTCCAAGTCGTGTGTTCTTTCAGCAGTGCCTCTTGGCCCTCTCCATCCCTTATTAAGATATAAGCCCCCAGTTCTAATCACTTTGAATCACATTTCCTCATGAACTTCCATACAAACATAATCACATCTTTTTTTTTTCCTCCTGTGAATCTGTCTTTTGTAATTTTAATGTTTAATGTCCCTACTTACTTAATTTTAAAGGGTAAAGAGAAAATGTTTTCTCCCCTAAATAGAATTTCAGGGTCAAACCCTCCCCATGACATCCCCCCACCATGGCCACAGCTAGGCTCTCATCATATGAGAGAGAGAGAGAGAATATGAACAGATAGATAATCTTGTGTTATTATACTTACATTACTGGGAAGCATGGGGTCCTCAGTTCTTAGTCTTCTTAGAAGAATTCAGCAAAGAGATGAATTAGTAAAGTAAGCAAAAGGTTTATTAAGGAAAAAAGCATATACTCCAAGAGAAAAGCAGCTGATCTGGCTGGGAATTATAAGAAGAGTTCTGCATTGTGGTTTTTATTATGTCAGAGTCTTTAAGTTCCCACCTCTGCCTTAAGTCTCTGCTTTGTCTTTGTCTAGTTTCTTCTGTCTTAAGACAGCTTACTGACAGCTTGCTGTCAGCTGATGCGTGTGCATGGGGCCCCATGATCAATATGAATTCTACCTCATGGTAGCATTGCTCATGACCACCCCCCCAGGAAGATCATGTAACAGTTAAATCTGTACTTATTGTGCCTGCGTATCTCTTAGGAATTTCCCTTTTGCCATTCTTTCTTTCTTGTTAGTATGCTGCCACATTCAGACAGGTTAACTGCATAATAAGTGATTTTGGGCCATCTTAGAGGCATTTCAGAGCATTCTCTTCTCCACAGGTATTTCCCCTCCTCTCTGCTCATATTTAGCACGCAACTTCAGGTGGTCACTGCAGTGTGAGATTTTTCAAAGCTTTCTCCGTGAGGGGCTCCCTTTCCTGTTCATGTCTAACTATCTGCCTACGATAATGTTGGTAATCCACAAACTGTTTTTCTTCTTCAAATAAACTCAGTTTAAACATAACAATTGTGTCATATTTACCATTAAAACTCCTTCACTTATTATAAAATGTATGAAACAAAGTATGCTTAATATCTGTTGAATGAAATATACAAATAAATGTATTTGTTGTCTCATAAAGGGATTGTCAACAGTCAAAACACTGCCCTATCTTCTAAGTTCCCTGACTGTAACACTGAGATTTGATAAGGATCAATACAACATGGTATCTAAAACTTGCAACAACCCCAAAATCTTACGGATTTGTAAAGATATATGTGAACAAAGTTTTTAAATTATTATCTAGAGGATGGAACTATGAATATGATTATGTAACTCAAAGATTTAACATGTTTAATAAAATAATCTTTGACCAGTTGCTGTCACTTTTTTTTCAATATAATACTCCAAACCTTCTTTTCTTCATTACACCTAAGATAAACTGTTTTTTGTTGGCTTAAAACCACCTTTTCAAAAATTTTAACAGTGAGAAAATTATTATAGTGAAAGGGATCTAACCTTACCAACTCCTTGTTGCTTCTAACCTCTAAGCTGTCCTTGTTCATTCCTGGGCATATGCCAAAATAACTTTGAGAGAAACTTACCGTTTAACTTTGAAATGAAGATAATAATTGCCCTTTTTCAAAATAAACCCCTTTCTTATCTGAGGCCAGATTGCCTTTTTAGACTAACAAATTAGCCGCAAAATTAGAAATTATAATTTGGGAGTCATGCACCTAGAGACCCCAAGATTCTAATTCTCCCCTAATTGCTCATAGGGATAAGATCCCTATAAAACCTCAGAATGGTGCTCAAAATATATTTCAGCCGCTGCATGTTTTTCAGGGTCTGACATTCTTCACCAACTTATTCTCAAAAAACCCCAGTCTCAAAATATTTGGGGAGACTGATTTGAGTAATAAAAAAACTCTGCTCTCCTGTTCAGCTGGCTTTGTGTGAATTAAACTTTCTCTATCACAATTTCTCCGTCTTGATAAATCAGCTATATGTGGGCAGTGGGTGGGCAAAATGAACCTGTTGGGAGGTTACATCTTCATGTTTCTTTCACTTGCCTCTACTCTTCCTAGAATGCAAAATTCACTAAGGCAGTGACAGGTATGTCTCGTATAACATCATACTGTAATTACTTAGTAGTGTATATGGAAGCTGTGATACATACAGCCTTAATAAAAAAGTGAATACGGAATAATTATTATTACTGATTACAAGTTATTCTGCATGAAATGTAACACTCTCACGAGACTGCTTTTCTCCATTATTTTTCACGCATATTCTTACAGTCTTACTGACTTACTGGACCTGTGCTTATAACTTGAAGATGTTGGGGCTCAGAAAACAACACCTCAAAAGTATGGCATTTGGCATGCTGAGCACGTTGAACTAAAATGGGAAAGCCTTAGAAACTGTCTCAGAATCAAGAACTTTCTGGCCTCTCCTATCTCTCCACACCAGCACAGGGTGAATTTTACCTTATCTACCTAATGATCAAACCCTCCAAAGAGAAGACAATTGCCTTCCATCCCCTCCCTGAAGTTTTATTATCTATCCAGGAAAACAGTCTAAGGAATATAACCACACCAAGATGGACTTTGTTATAAGCTATTTCTGTCTCTAGGACCCATTCAAATTTCAAAGACAATCATTTACAAGCTAATTTCTGTTTTCCAGGTCCATTTATCTTCCCTAAAGTCATTTTCTATACCGCTAAAAATTGTCACGTTTCCCTCATCTCCCCTTCCCCTGCAAAGGATATATAAGCAATTGGATCTCATTGAATAATTGGGTAATAATTTTTCTGCAATTCCCCTGTGTGTATGCACAACACATTTATATGCCTTTTCCTATTAATCTGCTTATTGCCAGTTTTTAGTGAACTTTCAGAGGGTAGAAGGAAAACCTGGCACTTCAGCCCTATAAAGAATTCTTATGCCACAGAATCATTTTCACAGGAACATCTATGTTATAGTATTATGGACCAAAAATATAATTCCAAACACCCCCAACAAATTGAATGGACTCCTCTCTTGGCCAAGGGCATTCCAAGGTAAACTTGAAAAACTAGTTCAGGCCATGACAGGAATATGGGGAGTCCAGACTGCTTTATTATACCCTTCCACCTTTGGAATTCAGGCACAACTGACCAGCATTCATATTAAAACAGATATCTTAGGCCAGTCATGTGGTTGCTCATGCCTGTAATGCAAGCACTTTGGGAGGCCCAGGCCAATGGATCACTTGAGGTCAGGAGTTTGAGACTTCTAGATCTAGTGAACACCAAGTTTCTCTTCAAAGAATCAGTATGTCAGTATGTTCAGCTCTCTTACTCTTTAATTCTATTTTAAAGTTTAACTTCCTTGTAGTTTCAGTAAACAGCCTTTTCCTATCATTTCTAATCAGTAGTTCACATCTGTTCCCCTGGTCCCCTGCTCTGTCCTGACTTATCCTGGTCACCTGCTCCAGTCACCTGTTTTGACCTGTTCCATAACCATCCTTCCTGCCAAACTACCCACCCCACCACTCTGGCTTGTACCCCTTCTCTCTTTAAAACAGACAATTGAAGTTAGCTTAGACTGTGTAGTCTAACCCTAGTCAAGAGGCGAATGACACAGCAGTAGGGGCTACCTGCATCAGGTATGAGAACCCCTTCCCTTCCCTTATCCAGGTATGAACTCGCAATTGCTTCATCTGTGTGACACACCCTGCTGTAGCAGTAAATTGCCTTGCTGAGAGAATTTATATTTGAGTACTACTTCTTTTGCGGCACCAAAAATTTTACATTTAACAAGACCAGCCTGGCTAACATGGTGAAACCCATTCTCAACTAAAAATACAAAAATTAGCCAGGCATAGTGGCAGAAGCCTGTAATCCCAGCTACTAGGGAGGCCGAGACAGAATTGCTTGAACCTAGAAGGCAGAGGTTGCCATGAGCCAAGATCACACCACTGCACTCTAGTCTAGCCAACAGAACAAGACTCTATCTGAAAAAGAAAATAAAAAACAGATATCTCAAGACTGACCAAACAGACTCTTCATAGCAACAAGATAAATCATATGACAGACAGCAGGCCCTGAAAAAATTATTTTACCCTGAAATATATTTCTTTGATGTATTTTAAAATGCCCTTGCAAAGCTGTCTTTTACAGGAAAAAAAATCTACATTCTATAGGTAATCCCCTTCCCTTTCCATGTATTTTCCTGATCTAGGAGAGATTAACTAAAAACTTGGAACCTTTTTAAGTCTCATCAGAAACATTAGCCATCTATTCTCTCTGAAGCCTGATTCCTGGCAGGTTCATCTGCATAGAAGCAGCTTGGTATGCACAACCCCCAGTCTTAACTCAGACATTGCATTCTATTGCTGCCAGGTCTTTAGATAATAACTTAACCCTCTCAACCAAATTGCCAATCATAAAATCTTTAAATCCACCTGTGATCTGGAAGTTCCCCACTTTGGGTTGTCTCCCCTTTCCACACCAAACCAATGTATGCCTTACATGTATTGACTGACATCTGCCTGTAACTTCTGTCTCCCTAAAATGTTTAAAATCATGCTGTAAGCCAACCACCTTGGGCACATGTTCTCAGGACCTCCTGAGGCTGTGTCATGGACAACCTTGACAAAACAAACATCTAAATTGATTAAGATCTGTGTTATGTACTGTTTTTAGTACATAACACGTTAAGAAAATAATTATTATCTACATATTTTCAGTCATATTGTCCAAATTAGTTTATTTTGCAAGAATGCAGTGGGGTAGGGATTCTTAATTTCAGAGTAGAAAATTGAAGGCTACATAGTGTAAATAATTTAAGACCCTAAATCCTGTGAATCTTACTACTGGAATTCAAAAATTTTAATTATAGTTTGCTTTTAAAGCAATTTAATGAGTTGCCTACTTCTTGTAGATCATAAATTTTGATTCTGTAATAAAACAACAGGAAAGTTAAGAGATTTTTTTTCTTCTTCTAGGAGTTGGGGAGTTGAAGAAAAAAAAAACCCTGCTGGGCTGCAGCTTAAACTCAAGTTGTTTTACCAGCTGCATTTCCTACTGAGAGTCCGATTCAGCAAAATAAGTGAATTTTGTTTCAAGATAAGAGCTTTCCAGTGTGATTAAACTTGAAAAAACTATTTCAGGAAAATAACTATTTTACATGAGTGTATCTTCCAAAGGAAGTATCAGTCAGGCCTGTTGCAGCCTAAGCAGTTCTAGCCTCCTGAGGAAATATAAATCATTGATGAAGGAAACAGAATAAACAAGGCGACAATGAATTAACTAGCTATTTGGGAGCTGTTCTAGTTTGTTATCCTTGCTAAAGTACAATGAAAGGACACAGCAAAGAATCAGTGAAAGCAAGAAGGAGTACTAAGGAATTATACACGATAATTACAGGCAGATTAGAAAAGACTTTAAAACATGACGAATCCAGGAAATATCCTCACCCTAGGAAATGGATGTAGAACTTAGATGAGGGGCTATTGGTCAACAAGCATCATCAGGTCACTTAAAAGTAGGTCAAGACATGGCACCATGAACTAGCCTACAAAAAATATCAAGTTGAGAGAAAAAGAAGACATATTGCAATGAGAATTTTTAAAGCCTTAAAAAAATGAGTTTTCTAGTTATGCCCTGCTTTAACATCTATTTCTTTAATGGCCCATAAGAAAAAAAAATACCTAATTTTACTAAAACCCACAGAAATGACAGGTTAAGACATATTTTTTTTTTTTTTTTTTTTTTTTTTTTTTTACAAACAGAAACTGACAAGGATTTTTCATAACAGTAAGTTATTTTATTTCAAAATCAAAAATATGGCACAATCCTGATCCCAAGAGGGATTTCTAGCTGGAAGCTCCTTCTAAGAGATCCCTAAAATTTAAAGAGGTCACATCCCCCTGGTGATTGCCTAATGCTGAGTTAGTGTGAACCCTTCTCTCCTGCTTCTCACTTCCCTTTCAAAGTACACGGGCCACACCCTTCCACCTGTTCTCTTCATTCCCTGCCCCAGCTGAAAGTGAATAAGGAAGACAGTTGTTGAAAAGGAGAAAAGGAAAGTATTACTACTATTGTTATTTTTATTGTACTTTAGGTTCTGGGGAAGTGACCTTTATATGTTTTAAATGTTAAAGTAGTGAGAACTAAGAGTAGGGAAGAATAATACTACCAGTTAGAGATGTCTTTTTTTATATACGATTTTTCTGTTTAAACATTTGCCTACATGTCTGTTTAAATGAGAGCTTATTGTTTGTCAGCATTATATCATTCCTTCTCTTGACAACACCTAAATATTCCATCAAGTTATTAATACTTTTACTTGTAAAATGAGACCTGCAGAGGCCAAAAAAGAACTTTATTTTCTAACAGCAATCTGCAGATTAGGGAGAGACAGCCTTTGGTGCTAAACTAAAGTGTGCTCCATGAAAAGGAGTCCAGGGGTAGGAAATTATAAAGGAAATAAACCACAGGGGAAGAGAGAAAATCCAGGTATTCTCAAATCACCAGTCTCAATAGAAAGTTTTCAGGTCAGCTGGTTGACATCACATGGTCTGTTGATGGTCAGTTGGGGAATTTCCACCTGCAATTTTCTGGTTCTTGGTGTAGTCTGTCTCAGCAGCAACAATAAGAACTGCTTTGGGTTGACTGCAGAAAGGGTGGTCTTGTGACACTTTCACAACATCTTTCAAAGAACACTACATCATGTTGCCAACACACAGGGCACGTGACCACTCTCCCACCAGCTATGGCTGCCTGGTTCTGCTTTGTAACTTCTGAGTCACTGGGGGCATAATTTGACATAACTTTCTAAATTATTTCAACTTCTAAATTTAAGTTACATAAATCTTCCTCTCATTAGGTATGTCAGATTTCCCCCATAACAAAAATACTTTTGTACAAATCTACATAGACATCAATGATTTTTTGTAAACTGGTTAAATTTTCAAAATTCTCGGGTTCAAATAATACATATTTGGACAGTTACGCATATTGCCTATTGCCCTTCTAGTGTACCTCCTCTCTATCCACACTGCATCAATGGCTGAGCTGAGCACTCTAAGATCTGCGCAGGTTACACCATTACTCATTTGACAGCATCTAAGACAAATAATAAAACCTCAGACCACTGGTCTTGGAACACGGACAGGAACAACCATTTGTACTTTCCTTCCCACTCCTCAAACGCCTGGCTCATGTGTTTAAAGGACCAGCATTTACAGTCTGTACCCAGTCCCTGAATAATACAACTCTCTTCCAAAGCTGGGGAAGAGAGAATGCTGAGAAAGAAGCTGAGGCCTGAAGAGAGACTGGGATAATTTAGAATTGGAAGCAGAGACAGGGGGTTAAGATCTTCAGTATTTGAAGAGATCCTTAGCCACAAAGTAAATGTCAAGTTAATGCAGTTGTTGGAAAAGTTTCATATAGTTTGTGTCAAAACCAAGGTTCAGATGGGACACGAGTTACCTAGTGATAGCTTCTGTAGCACCAGTCTTCATGCAAAATTCAGCAGAGCAAGATAATCCCTGACAGTGGATTATTTTATGGGACTTTCCAGGAACTCTCACGCATTCACTGTCACCCCCTTCTTTTTTCTGCTATCCTCTACTTGCCTAGGAAATTATGAAATATTAGGCTTTTGGATTCAGTGTTAGTTTCTGGGGTACTTTGGGAGTTCCAGAAAATAGGAAAAGAACAAATTTTTGTCAAGTAACCAATGAAACCCACTTTGCACAGCATTCAACACAGTCAATATGTGTGAATATTTTTAACTATGTCAAAGCCATATACATATAGCCTTTCAGAGAAAAAAATGAGTGAAATTGTAACACTTTTGCACTTTCTCCTGAATATTCTGTTAACGAGTCCCTTATCCACATTGAGACATGACAATGTCCCAGTTTCCCACTTGGAAAACATATTCAGATGTAAGAAATCCATCACAACACATGCCTTTTGCCTCTGATTGTGAACACCTTCATGCTGTATTACAATGATGTAAGTATTTAGTGGAAAGAAACCATCCTCCAGGTACAGTGCTATTTGAGCCTCCCTTGAGGAACTGAAATAGGTATACAACCTTCCCCCAAACTTCCTCTGTTATGGAAGCTAATGGCTAGAAATTCCCCTGGGAGGACTGGCTGTGCATTAAAAGATGGTGGCTTTGGTGGCAGCCGTGGTGGTGGTGGATATGGTGGCAGTGGGGATGGCTATAATGGATTTGGTAATGATGGTGGTTATGGAGGAGGCGGCCCTGTTAACTCTGGAGGAAGCAGAGGCTATGGAAGTGGTGGACAGGGTTATGGAAACCAGGGCAGTGGCTATGGCGGGAGTGGCAGCTATGACAGCTATAACAACGGAGGCGGAGGCGGCTTTGGCGGTGGTAGTGGAGGCAATTTTGGAAGTGGTGGAAGCTACAATGATTTTGGCAGTTACAACAATCAGTTTTCAAATTTTGGACCCATGAAGGGAGGAAACTTTGGAGGCAGAAGCTCTGGCCCCTATGGTGGTGGTGGCCAATACTTTGCCAAACCACGGAACCAAGGTGGCTATGGCGGTTCCAGTAGCAGCAGTAGCTATGGCAGTGGCAGAAGATTTTAATTAGGAAACAAAGCTTAGCAGGAGAGGAGAGCCAGAGAAGTGACAGGGAAGCTACAGGTTACCACAGATTTGTGAACTCAGCCAAGCACAGTGGTGGCAGGGCCTAGCTGCTACAAAGAAGACATGATTTAGACAAATACTCATGTGTATGGGCAAAAAACTCGAGGACTGTATTTGTGACTAATTGTATAACAGGTTATTTTAGTTTCTGTTCTGTGGAAAGTGTAAAGCATTCCAACAAAGGGTTTTAATGTAGATTTTT
>PVKV010034501.1:0-10832 GCA_004027835.1 Alouatta palliata | reverse complement strand
GGTAGCTTGATGGAGATAGCGTTGAATCTGCAAATTACTTTGGGCAGTATGGCCATTTTCACGATATTGATTCTTCCTAACCATGAACATGGAATGTTTCTCCATCTGTTTGTGTCCTCTCTTATTTCGTTGAGCAGTGGTTTGTAGTTCTCCTTGAAGAGGTGCTTTATGTTCCTTGTTAATTGTATTCCTAGGTATTTTATTCTCTTTGTAGCAATTCTGAATGGCAGTTCGTTCTTGATTTGGCTCTCTCTGAGTCTGTTATTGGTGTGTAGAAATGCTTGTAATTTCTGCCCATCGATTTTGTATCCTGAGACTTTGCTGAAGTTGCTTATCAGTTTCAGGAGATTTTGGGCTGAGATGATGGGGTCTTCTAGATATACAATCATGTCGTCTGCAAATAGAGACAAGTTGACTTCCTCCTTTCCTATTTGAATACCCTTTATTTTCTGTTTCTGTCTAGAACTTCCAATACTATGTTGAATAGGAGTGGTGAGAGAGGGCATCCTTGTCTAATGCCAGATTTCAAAGGGAATGCTTCCAGTTTTTGCCCATTCAGTATGATATTGGCTGTTGGTTTGTCGTAAATAGCTTTTATTATTTTGAGATACATTCCGTCAATACCTAGTTTATTGAGGGTTTTTAGCATAAAGGGCTGTTGAATTTTGTAGAAGGCCTTCTCTGCACCAATTGAGATAATCATGTGCTTTTTGTCTTTGGTTCTGTTTATGTGGTGATAGACTTGCATATGTTGAACCAGCCTTGCATTCCCAGGATGAATCCTACTTGATCATGGTGGATAAGCTTTTTGATGTGCTGTTGCAATCGGTTTGCCAGTATTTTATTGAAGATTTTTTCATCTATGTTTATCATGGATATTGGCCTGAAGTTTTCTCTTCTTGCTGAGTCTCTGCTGGGTTTTGGTATCAGGATGCTGTTGGTCTCATAAAATGAATTGGGAAGGATTCCCTCTTTCTGGATTGTTTGGAATAGTTTCAGAAGGAATGGTACCAGCTCCTCTTTGTATGTCTGGTAGAATTCGACTGTGAACCCATCTGGACCTGGGCTTTTTTTGGGTGGTATGCTCTTAGTTGCTGCCTCAACTTCAGACCTTGTTATTGGTCTATTCAGGGTTTCAACTTCTTCCTGGTTTAGGCTTGGGAGGATGCAAGTGTCCAGGAATTTATCCATTTCTTCCAGGTTTACTAGTTTACGTGCATAGAGTTGTTTGTGATAATCTCTGATGATGGTTTGAATTTCTTGGAATCTGTGGTGATATCCCCTTTATCATTTTTTATTGCATCGATTTGATTATTATTCTCTCTTTTCTTTTTTATTAACCTGGCTAGTGGTCTATTTTGTTATCTTTTTGAAAAACCAGCTCCTGGATTTATTGATCTTTTGAAGGGTTTTTTCTGTCTCTATCTCCTTCAGTTCTGCTGTGATCTTAGTTATTTCTTGTCTTCTGCTAGGTTTTGAGTTTTTTTTTTATCTTGCTCCTCTAGTTCTTTCAATTTTGACAATAGGGTGTCAATTTTAGATCTCTCGTTGCTTCTCATGTGGACATTTATTGCTATATATTTTCATCTAGACACTGCTTTAAATGTGTCCCAGAGATTCTGGTATGTTGTGTCTTCGTTCTCATTGGTTTCAAAGAACATCTTTATTTCTGCCTTCATTTCATTGTTTATCCAGTCAACATTCAAGAGCCAGTTGTTTAGTTTCCATGAAGCTGTGCGGTTCTGAGTTAGTTTCTGAATTCTGAGTTCTAACTTGATTTTACTGTGGTCTGAGAGACTGTTATGATTTCCGTTCTTTTGCGTTTGCTGAGGAGTGATTTACTTCCAATTATGTGGTCAATTTTAGAGTAGGTGCGATGTGGTGCTGAGAAGAATGTATATTCTGTGGATTTGGGGTGGAGAGTTTTGTAAATGTCTGTTAGGTTTGCTTGGTCCAGGTCTGAGTTCAAGTCCTGGAGATCCTTGTTAATTTTCTGTCTCATCGATCTGTCTAATATTGACAATGGGGTGTTAAAGTTTCCCGCTATTATTGTGTGGGAATCTAAGTCTCTTTGTAAGTCATTAAGAACTTGCCTTATGTATCTGGGTGCTCCTGTATTGGGTGCATATATATTTAGGATCGTTAGCTCTTCTTGTTGCATTGATCCTTTTACCATTATAGAATCCTTCTTTGTCTCTTTTGATCTTTGTTCGTGTAAAGTCTATTTTATCAGAGATGAGAATTGCAACTCCTGCTTTTTTTTGCTCTCCATTTGCTTGGTAAATCTTCCTCCATCCCTTTGTTCTGAGCCTTTGTGTATCTTTGCATGTGAGATGGGTTTCCTGGATACAGCACACTGATGGGTTTTGGCTTTTTATTCAGTTTGCCAGTCTGTGTCTTTTGATTGGGGCATTTAGCCCATTTATATTTAGGGTTAATATTGTTATGTGTGAATTTGATCCTGCCGTTTTGATGCTAGCTGGCTGTTTTGCCCGTCAGTTGATGCAGTTTCTTCATTGTGTTGATGCTCCTTACCGTTTGGTATGTTTTTGGAGTGGCTGGTACTGGTTGTTCCTTTCTATATTTATGCCTCTTTCAGGAGCTCTTGTAAAGCAGGACTGATGGTGATGAAATCTCTGAGTACTTGCTTGTTCACAAAGGATTTTATTTTTCCTTCACTTATGAAGCTTAGTTTGGCTGCATATGAAATTCTGGGTTGCAAGTTCTTTTCTTTAAGGATGTTGAATATTGGCCTCCAGTCTCTTCTGGCTTGTAGTGTTTCTGCTGAGAGATCTACTGTGAGTCTGATGGGCTTCCCTTTGTGAGTAACGTGACCTTTCTCTCTGGCTGCCCTTAGCATTTTCTCCTTCATTTCAACCCTGGTGAATCTGACGATTATGTGCCTTGGGGTTGCTCTTCTTGAGGAATATCTTTGTGGTGTTCTCTGTATTTACTGGACTTGAATATTGGCCTTCCTTGCTAGGTTGGGGAAGTTTTCCTGAATAATATCCTGAAGAGTATTTTCCAGCTTCGATTCATTCTCTTCGTCACATTCAGGTACACCTATCAAACGTGGATTAGGTCTTTTCACATAGTCCCATATTTCTTGGAGACTTTGTTCTTCCTTTTTACCTTTTTTCTCTAATCTTGCCTTCTGATTTTATTTCATTGAATTGATCTTAGACCTCTGATATCCTTTATTCTACTTGGTCAATTCGGCTGTTGAAACTTGTGTATGCTTTGCGAAGTTCTTGTGTTATGTTTTTCAGCTCCATCAATTCACTTATATTCCTCTCTAAGTTGTTTATTCTCGTTAGCATTTCGTCAAATATTTTTTCAGGGTTCTTAGTTTCTTTGCATTGGGTTAGAACATGTTCTTTTGGCTCACAGAAGTTTCTTATTACCCACCTTCTGAAGCCTCATTCTGTCAATTCATCACACTCATTCTCCATCCAGCCTTGTTCCCTTCCTGGTGAGGAGTTGTGATCCCTTGTAGGAGGAGAGGCGTTCTGGTTTCGGGTGTTTTCATCCTTTTTTGCGCTGGTTTCTTCCCATCTTTGTGGATTTATCCACCTGTCATCTTTGTAGTTGTTGACTTTCAGATTGGGTCTCTGATTGGACGTCCAGTTTGTTGATGATGAAGTTATTTCTTTCTGTTTCCTACTTTTCCTTCTAACATTCTGGCCGCTCTGCAGTAGGACTGCTGAGGTCCACTCCAGGCCTTGCTTGCCTGGGGATCACCTGCAGTGGCTGCAGAACAGTAAGAGTTGCTGCCAGTTTCTTCTTCTGCTATCTTTGTCCCAGAAGGATACCCGCCAGATGTCAGTCTGAGCTCTCCTTTATGAGGTGACTCTTTGGATATATGGGGGTCAGGGAGCTGCTTGAGGAGACAGTCTGTCCTTTATAGGAGCTCAAGTGTTGAGCTGTGAGCTCCATTGTTCATTCAGAGCTGCTGGGCAGGTACGTTTAAGTCTGCTGCAGCAGAACTCATAAACCCCTTTTTTTTCCCAGGTGCTCTGTCCTGAGGAGTTAGGGCTTTATTTATGAGTTTCTGTTGTGTTGCTGCCTTTTCTTCAGGGCTGCCCTGCCCAGCAAGGAGGCAGCCTAGTCACTGTCTGCCTGCAGAGGCTTTGCTGAGCTGCTGTGGGCTCCGCCCAGCTGCTGTGTGAATGTCCCTGCAGTTCTGTTTATATGGGTGTAGTTAGAACTGCCTCCGCAATGGCGGCCCACCTCTATAATGGCAGACTCTCTCTGTAATGGTGGGCTGCCTCAGCAATGGCAGGCTGCCTCGGCAATGGCAATCTACCTCCGTAGTGGTGGACTGCCTCAGTAATGGCGGACGCCCCTCCCCAACAGAGCTGGACCGTCCCGGGTTCAGCTATGCTTGCTGTGAAACTCTCAATCCAGAGCGTATCCGATTGCTGTTTTTTTGTAGGGCTGGGACCAGGCAAGCCTGATCACTTGGCTCCCTGCCTCAGATCCTTTTTTTTAGTTGAACAGTCTACTGTCTCCCAGGTGTTCCAGTCGCCTGTTGAAAAGGTGCCGGGATCTGTGTGATATCCTGTGTGGTGACCCACTGCGCCAGGTGAAATAGTGTTGCTGAGATTCGTGACGCTTTTTTGCCTGGGAATCTCCTGGCCTGGCTCCCTATTTCAGTCCCCTTTTTAATCAGATGAATGGGTAACTCTGCCTTCCCGGAGCTCCAATAGCCAGCTAAAGCGGCACCCGGACCCATGTATTTTGTATGGAGAACTGCTGCACCAGGGTGCTAGCAAAACAGCCACACTGGCCAAAACAGCCAGCCGGCCAAACCAGCCGTGCTGGCAACCTGTGGGGCTCCTCCGCCTGGGAATCTCCTGGTCTGTGGGCAATAAAAATCCATCTGGAAATGCAGCATCCACTCACCCTTCACGCTTTCACTGGGAGCTGCAATCCTGAGCTGCTCCTCATCGGCCATCTTTTATCCCTCTCCCAGGAAGTTTTATATTCTGTAACTGTTGGTGGATTTCCATAGATCACAGCACCATCCCTCAGTGTTGGCCGTTTGGTAAACAAAATGTATACTGCAGCATGATTACTTTTGGTAGTATATCATATTTGTAGAAAACAATGGTTTCTCTTGTATTCAAAAGTGTAGGTACTCTGATTCATAAGGTGGCAAACTCTGTTTTCAGAAACCTCACTGTGTGAACAACTGTGGAGTCTTCCAGTGCTTCCACTGCAGCAAATCAGCATTAGCATTGTGACAGAAATGTAATCTTCACCCTCCACTGCACTGTACTCTCCTCACTTCCATGTAAGGTGAGCACTAAGACCACTGTGGTCTGATGCTATAAAATTATCAACTGTTTCCAGCCATCACTGTAGATATATAATTTTTCTACTTTTTGATATTTAACATTACACAGCAGGAAATATTAAGACCATGCTTATTTTGCTTGTGAACAGTGTGATTTTCCAAAATCCCCAAATCATACTACAGTTATTTTGAGACTTCAAATCCACTCCCATTCCCACTCTTTTCCCTATATTGGCATACTCTATTTTAGAAGCAGAACTTAAGTTTTAGAAGAGGCATTGGCAATTTAGAATGTGAAAGAATGTGGCTGATTTTACCTTGGCTGTTCTTGAATGGCTATTCTTAGCTGAGTGAGGCAAACCCAACATGGGTAGGCACCCTGGAATTGGACAAAATAAATCTGTGAGTGTGTCAATTTGTCTCTCATTGTACTGTTTCCTACATGTCTTCTTTGATAAAAATGGAGGACATTGACCGGATTTTGTTTTGTTTTGTTTTGTTTTTGATACAAGGTGTTGCTCTGTCATCCAGGCTGGAGTGCAGTACCATGATATTGGCTCACTGCAGCCTTGACCTCTAGGTCTCAGGTGACCCTCCTGTCTCAGCCTCCTGAGTAGCTGGGACCACAGACACATGACACCATGCCTAGCTAATTTTTTGTCTTTTGTAGAGGGGGGGTCTCCCCATGTCACCCAGGCTGAGACTTAAAAAAACAAAATCTCTTGCTGGGCACGGTGGCTCATGCCTGTAATTCCAGCACTTTGGGAGGCCAAGGCGGGAAGCTCACTTGAGGTCAGGAGTTCAAGACTAGCCAGGCCAACATGGTGAAACCCTGTCTCTACTAAAAATATGAAAATTAGCCAGGCGTGGTAGCATGCACCTGTAATCCCAGCCACTAGTTAGAAGGCAGGAGAATGGCTTGAACCGGGGAGGCAGAGGTTGCAGTGAGCCATGATCGTGCCACTGCACTCCAGCCTGCATGACAGAGTGAGATGCCATCTCAAAAAAAAAATTTTTTTCTGGGGTCCCCAGCCTCATGCCCACCTTGCTGCTCAGCCTGCTTGCTGGCCTCCAAAAGATTGCAGCCAAATGTGGTCGTTCCTTCGCCTGCCGCAAAGGATTCAAATATTGTGGTGATAGCTGCTGCCGGGAAAACGAGTTCTTCCCCAGCCCCTTGAGGATCCTCGTCATCATCTTCTTGGTCAGCCTGCCCCTCTTGTGCATCTGTGATCTGGCTAAGCACTTCTGTCGCAACTGCAGAGAGCCGGAGCCAGATGCACCGATGGATTGCCGGGGACCCTGGAACTGCCCTCCATCATCCCTCCAGAGAGGGTCAGAGCATTCCTCTCTGCACCCCCAAACTCCTACAGTGAGGTGATTCTGAAGCCCATCCTGGGCCCAAGTCTCACAGAGCTACCCTCTCCCTCTCTACAGCTTCAGGCCTGAGGAATATACTGGGGATCAGAGGGATATTGAAAACTCGGCCTTCTGAGTCACCTCCTGCTTGGAATCTTGCCATCAGCAGCCTCCTCCCCAGTGCCACCTGAGACTACCAGCACCCCAGGAATGTCCCTGCCCATCCTGCCATGTCTCTGTTCATTCTTGGATTTAACTTATTGTTTTTTCTGCCTCTGTTCCCACCCCAGCTGCCTCTCTTGTCCTGAGTGTTAGGCTGGAGTGACAGTATCTGCCCACCACCAACCCAAGAAAGAGGCTGCCAGAAGGAAAATGCTAACCATTGGAGGTGTCCAACAGCAGAATGGGGTACTCTGAGGGGTATTAAGAGCCCCATTTCTGGAGGTATGCAAATCTCAACTGGACAGCCAGCTCTGAGATTTTATCAGGGCACTTCTATACCTGTGGGAGATTGGACTGGATGAGCTCTGAGCCAGCTTCTGATCTTACCTGAAAAGGGAATTCATTGTACCCATTCCCAACATATGATAAACACACGTCCTCACTGAAAAAAAAATCTCTAATCTATGTGACATATATATACATATATTTTAAATATATATATTTACTCATTAATCATGGTTTTCATTGCAAACTATGTGAAATATTTTATAAACTGGCCAGGCGTGGTGGCTCACACCTATAATCCCAGCCCTTTGGGAGACCAAGGTGGGCAGATCATGAAGTCAGGAGTTCAAGACCAGCCTGACCAACATGATGAAATCCCATCTCTACTAAAGGTACAAAAAATTAGCTGGACATGGTGGCATGCATGTGTAATCCCAGCTACTTGGGAGGCTGAGGCAGGGGAATCACTTGAACCCTGGAGGCGGAGGTTGCAGTCAGCCGAGATTGTGCCACTGCACTCCAGCCTGGTAAAAGAGTGAGATTCTGTCTCCAAAAAAAAAAAAAAAAGTAGTATTGGATAGCACTATTCTACACAAAATGCTCATAAATATTAGTTATTATTTAGAACTATGCTGTCTAATATGTAACCATTGGTTACCTGTAGCCATTGAACACCTGAAATGTGGCTATTCTGAACTGAGAAATGCTACCAGTATAAAATACATTAGATTTCAAAGGCATAGCATGAGAAAATGAAACTGTGTAAAACATTTTAATTTTTTTTTTTTTTTTTTTTTTTTTTTTTTTTTTTTTTTTTTGAGAAGGAGTCGCACTCTGTTGCTCGGGCTGAAGTGCAGTGGCTCAATCTTGGTTCACCACAACCTCCACCTCCCAAGTTCAAGTGATTCTCCTGCCTCAGCCTCCCGAGCAGCTGGGACTATAGGCGTGTGCCACCATGCCCGGCTAATTTGTATATTTTTAGTAGAGATGGGGTTTCACTGTGTTGGCCAGGCTGGTCTCAAATTCCTGACCTCATGATCCACCCACCTCGGCCTCCCAAAGTGCTGGGATTACAGGTGTGAGCCATTGTGCCCAGCCTTTAATAATTTTTATATTGCTCATCATAGGAGGTAGAATAATGTCCCACTGAAGATCTCTATGTACACATCTTGAGAACCTGTGAATATGTTTTATATGTTACATGGCGAAGGGGAAGCAAGACTGCAGATGAAATTAAGGTTGCTAATCAGCTGACCTTATAACAGTGAGGATATGCTGGATTATCTGGATAGGCCCAATGCAATCACAAGTCTTTAACAGTAGAAAAGGAGATGTGACTACAGAAAACAGACACAGAGGCTGGGACCATGGCTCACACCTGTAATGCCAGTACTTTGGGAGACTGATGTGGAAGGAAGGATCACTTGAGCCCAGATGTTTGAGACCCTGTCTCTACAAAAATATTTTTAAAAATTAGATGGGTGCGGTGGTGTCTATCTGTAGTCCCAGCTGCTCAGCAGACTGAGGTGAGAGGATCACTTAAGCCCAGAAGGTTGAGGCTGCAGTGAGCCATGATTGTGTCGCTGCACTCCAGCCTGGGTGACAGAGACAGACCCTGCCTTATAAAAAGAAAAAAGACACAGAGATGCAACAGTATTTGCTTTGAAGATAGAAGAAGGGGGCCTCTAAGAAGCTGAAAAATACAAGGAAATGTATTATCTCGTAGAACTTCAGAATAGAATGCAGCCCTGCTGACACTTTGGTTTTTGCCCAGTGAGACCTGTATTGGACTTCTGACCTATATAAATATAAATGAACAAATGAATGGGCCATGTGTTGGCTCATGCGTATAATCCCAGAACTTTGGGAGGCCCACACAGGTTGGATCACTTCAGACCAAAGAGTTTAAGACCAGCCTGGGCAACATGGTGAGATCTTGTCTCTACCAAAAAAAGAAGAAGAAGAAAAGAAAAAAAAAGCCAGGTATGGTGATGCATACCTAGACTTGGGAGGCTTGAGATGGGAGGATCACTTGAGCCTGGGAGGTTGAGGCTGCAGTGAACCATGATCATGCCACTGCCCTCCAGCCTGGGCAACAGTGTGAGACCCTGTCTCCAAAATAACAAATGAAAACAAAAAAGCCCAAATGAATAAACAAATAAATAAGGGTTTTTTTTGTGTATTTTTTTTTTGAGATGGAGTCTTGCTCTGTCGCCCTGACTGGAGTGCAATGGTACAGTCTCAGCTCACTGCAACCTCTGCCTCCCGGATTCAAGCCATTCTCCTACCTCAGCCTCCCAAACAGCTGGGATTACAGGTGTCCACCACCACGCCCAGCTAATTTTTGTATTTTTAGTAGAGATGGGTTTCACCATGTTGCCCAGGCTGATTTCAAACCCCTGACCTCAGGTGATCCACCTACCCTGGCCTCCCAAAGTGCTGGGATTATAGGCGTGAGCCACCATGCCTGGTCAATAAATTTGTTTTACGCTACCGTTAGTAGTAATTTGTTACAGCAGCAAATAGACAATGAATACAATAACTAAGTAATATCTTAGATATAGTGACTTAAGTAAAATATAATGTTGAAGTTGATTTCACCTGTTTTGTTTTACTTTTAAAAATACAGCTACTAACTCATACGTTCATTATAGCACTATTCACAATAGCAAAGACGTGGAATCAACCTAGGTACCCATCAGTGGTGGAGTGGATAAAGAAAATGTGGTACATATACACCATGGAATACTACACAGCCATAAAAAAAGAGTGAAATCACATCCTTTGTAGCAACATGGATGCAGCTGGAGGCCATTATCCTAAACAAATTAACACAGGAACAAAAAATCAAATACCACATGTTCTCATGTATAAATAGTAGCCACTACTTATGGGTACACATGAACATAAAGGTGGCAACAGTAGATACTGGGAACTACTAGAGGGAGGAAAGAAGGAAGGGGGTGTATTAGTCTGTTCACCTACTGCTGATAAAGATTTACCAGAGACTGAGTAATTTATAAAGGAAAAAGATTTAATTAACTCAGAGTTCAGCATGTCTGGGGAGGCCTCAGGAAACTTACAATCATGGCAGAAAAGGAAGCAAACACGTCCTTTTCACATGACAGCAGCAAGAGGAGGTGCTAAGCAAAAGGGGGAAAAGCCCCTTATAAAACCATCAGATCTCATGAGAACTCACTATCATGAGAACAGCATGAGGGTAACCTTCCCCATGATTAAATTGCCTCCTACTGGGTCCCTCCAATGACATGTGGGGATTATGGGAACTGCAGTTCAAGATGAAATTTAGTGGAACACAGCCCAACCATATCAGGGGGCAAGGGCTGAAAAACTACCTATTGGGTACTATGCTCACTACCTGGTTAATGAGATTATTCCTACCCCAAACCTCAGCATCATGCAACACACCCATGTGAGAAACCTGTACATGTACCTCTGTTGGGGTTCAGGGGTTCAGGGGAGCCCTCAGCTTCCCTGAAAGGATGTTTCTCCAGGATCTTGGTCTATCACTCCCCAAGAATGGGAGAGGACACGACGAGCAGTGCACTCATAAAAGTAAATGCCGGGCCGGGCGTGGTGGCTCACGCCTGTAATCCCAGCACTTTGGGAGGCCGAGGCGGGTGGATCACGAGGTCAAGAGATCGAGACCATCCTGGTCAACATGGTGAAACCCCGTCTCTACTAAAAATACAAAAATTAGCTGGGCATG
>PVKV010034500.1:0-17610 GCA_004027835.1 Alouatta palliata | reverse complement strand
CACCCCCGGGACCCACTCGTGGCTCCTCACCAGTGACCACTGCCCCGCCTCTCATACAAGGACCCCCCCGCGGCCCCTCACACCTAGAACGCTTACTCCTCACCCCGGGACCCCAGTACGGCGGCGCTGCACCCAAGACCCCCGCCTGGACCCCCACACCGGGACCCCTACCCAATTCTGGAGACCTTTCCTTACCCCCAGCTGCTCCCACCATGGGATCTGACCCCAAGGACTGGCTTTGACTAGGTCGTTTGGCCAGGTGTGAGAATCTTGAGAGGAATGACCGCTTTTGCCCCAAGCTGTGAGCCCTTTTCTCAAGGCTGTAGGTCTGGGCTTCACCAGGGTGACTGTGTCCGTTGTCCGCAGGCAGCTACTTCCCTGGAGCTGGGAGCCCTTGCCCCACGCCTGGTACTCTAGGAGCTGCACCCTGTGCCTCACTTTATTATCTATAAAATGGGGTTATAACAGCACTTTCTTTTTTGGATTGTTACAAGGCTAAAATACCTTAATATATGTGCAAAGCACACAATGCAGGAGTTGTTAGCTCCCTTCATGGAATTTTTTAAAGTAAAAAAAAAAAGTCTTATAAATGGTTGGTTGATAAAAATAGACTAGAGTAATCTGGCTTCAGAGGTGGTGGGTGGCATTTCCCATTTGGATGTTATCCCTTTCGAGGCCCGTGTCCTGATGTTCCTTTTGGCTGTCATTGGGGAGGAGTTAGGCTCTTCTTCAGTATCAGGAAGGACTTGCAGTCCTTGAAGAAAAGCATGTAATTGATTCTTACTCTGTTTTTGAGACCTAAATGCATTTTCACCTTTTAGAATCATTTTTAAAATCTTTTTTTTTTTTTTTTTTTAAATGGAGTTTTCACTCATGTTGCCCAGGCTGGAGTGCAATGGCGCAATCTTGGCTCACTGCAACCTCCGCCTCCCAGGTTCAAATGATTCTCCTGTCTCAGCCTCCCCAGTAGCTGGGATTACAGGCATGGGCCACCACACCTGGCTAATTTTTTGTATATTTTGTAAAGACGGGGTTACTCCATGTTGGTCAGGCTGGTCTCGAACTCTTGACCTCAGGTGATCCACCCGCCTCAGCCTCCCAAAGTGCCGGGATTACAGGCATGAGCTACTATGCCCAGCCAATGATCTTGTTATTCTTACTGTAAGTTTTAGATTGATACATTTTGCTGAGTCTGGGGTAGTTATTTTTCAAAACATCTAATGAATATGCACACTAGCACATACTCATTTAATCCTTACCAACCTTAGGGAGGTAGATGCAGTTGTGACCTTGTTTTACATATAATAACAGCATGTACTTGCAATTGTTTTGAATTTATCATTCAAATTTTAAAAATGTTGTGATATGTGGCACATTTTTTTTTTTTTTTTTTTTTTGAGACGGAGTTGCCCAGGCTGAAGTGAAGTGGCACGATCTTGGCTCACTACAATCTTTGCCTCCCAGGTTCATGCGATTCTCCTGCCTCAGCCTCGAGTAGCTGGGATTACAGGCGCCTGCCACCACACCCAGCTAATTTTTGTTTTTTTTTTAGTAGAGGTGGGGTTTCACCATGTTGGCCAGGCTGGTCTCCAACTCCTGACCTCAGGTGATCCACCTGCCTCTGCCTACCAAAGTGCTGGGATTAAAGGCGTGAGCCACTGTGCCTGGCTTGTGGCACATTTTTAAAAAATGGAAGTACAGGCTGAGTTCACAGTGGCTCATGCTTGTCATCCCAACACTTTGGGAGGCCACGGTGGCTTGAAGACAGGAATTCACAACAGCCTGGGTAACATAGCAAGACTCTGTCTCTACAGTATTAAAATAAAATCAGCTGGGCAAGGTGGTGTGCACCTGTAGTTTCAGCTACTTGGAAGGCTAAGGCAGGAGAATCACTTGAGCTTTGGAGCACTGCAGCCTGGGTGATAGAGCGAGACTCTGTCTCGCAAAGAGAAAAAGGAAAGAAATGGATGGATTTGAGAATTTTTGGTGATTAGATGCTCTTAGGCGGTCTGACAGACTTAATTTAGAAATTTGACAGGATCTACTGTAATGCATTTGTTAAGACTCTAGGGAAAATCATATATATGCAGTTTAGATTCTACACATTTCAAATATATTTTTGCATATTGCTCCTAATTTCTGTTCCATTGTATTCATTATTCCCTCAATTTCTCATTATCCCCTCAATTTCTCATTATCTTGTAGTTGTGTTTGAGTGCTTGCTAGAAATTGATAATTGAATCCTTTCTTCAAAGAACTTCATAATTTGTGGGACAAAACATAAGTACTGAAATGAAAGGAATGTTTCCTGTCTATTGAATTAATTTATGCTATTGTCATTTAGAGATATGCAGGGGAAGTATAGGTAAGTAAACATATAAGATTATGTAACATGGAAAACGTACCTTAAGCTGAGAAAGGAAGTAAACAAAAGAAGTATTAAGCCCAGGCATGGTGGCCCAGGCCTGTAATCTCTGCATTTTGAGAGGCCGAGGCAGGAGGATCGCTTGAGCCCAGGAGGTTGAGACCAGCCTCGGCAACATAGGGAGACCCTGCCTCTACCAAAAAAACAGGCTCGGCGTGGTGGTGTGTACATGTAGTCCCAGCTACTCAAGGGGCTGAGGTGGGAGGATCACTTGAGGAGGTTGTGAGTCTTTATATGCCACTGCATTCTAGCCTGGGAGACGGATTGAGACCTTGTCTCCAAAAAAAAAAAAAAAGTGTTAAGGGGGAAAGCAGAGAGCAGAGTAGTAGAGTGGCAGCCAAGGAGGTGGAAGCTCTGGCTTCTTGGCTTCTTTCCCTGCTCCTAGATTGGCTTGACACTTCTTTTGGCCAAAATAGGTCAGTGATTACTTAGTCACAGTCACACATGTGCTGCTTCCAGGGCGCTCCCACAGGTCAGTGCCGGGCCTCCTGGGCGCTCCCACAGGTCAGTGCCGGGCCTCCAGGGCGCTCCCACAGGTCAGTGCCGGGCTTCCAGGGCGCTTCCACTGATTAGTGCTGGGCCTCCAGGGCGCTCCCACGGATTAGTGCTGGGCTTCCAGGGCGCTCCCACAGGTCAGTGCCGGGCTTCCAGGGCGCTTCCACGGATTAGTGCTGGGCTTCCAGGGCGCTCCCACAGGTCAGTGCTGGGCTTCCACAGTGCTGGGCTCCCACAGGTCAGTGCCGGGCCTCCAGGGCGCTCCCACAGATCAGTGCCGGGCTTCCAGGGCGCTTCCACGCATCAGTGCCCGGCTTTCAGGGCGCTTCCACGGATTAGTGCCGGGCTTCCAGGGCGCTTCCACGGATCAGTGCCCGGCTTCCAGGGCGCTTCCACGGATCAGTGCCCGGCTTCCAGGGCGCTTCCACGGATTAGTGCCGGGCTTCCAGGGCGCTTCCACAGGTCAGTGCCAGGCTTCCAGGGCGCTTCCACGGATTAGTGCTGGGCCTCCAGGGCGCTTCCACAGGTCAGTGCTGGGCTTCCAGGGCGCTTCCACGGGTCAGTGCTGGCTTCTATAGTTTGTGTTGTGGTTGTTGCTGACATGGGTTCTCCCCTTTGGATTTGGAGATGGTTACTGATAAGGACTTTGTTTTAGGCAGATTTTTGGCATCTTCACACAGTGGCCGGCATCTGGTAAAGTGTCTGTGAATCTCCAGTGAATTTTAATGTCTGTAAACTTGGGTTTGGTCAGTTGTAAAAGGAGATGAATACCCGCTTTATTGACATTCCAGGTTTATTGTAAAGATTCAGTCAGATAGTGTGTTTGAAAATGCTTTGAAACTGGTAAGGTGTTTTATTTATGTCATTAAAGGGAGATATTAGTAATGAGTTATAGTCCTAAAACCAAAGTTAGTATTTCCTTGTTATTATTTTTATATCTTGTCAAAATAGTATAACTTTTTCATAGCATTCACATTTATCTGAGTGAGAAATTGCCTAAAACAGGATTGTCACTGTGCTTGGTAGGTTGGAAGGAAGAAGAAGCTTAAAAGTGACAAAGATGCTGCCTTCAATGGAAACTGGTAATGAGTGATATCTGAATAAGCTAGAAAATCTTGCATCCCTTCCCCTCAGCCTGTTGAAAGTATCCCCCTGCCTTTATTCATACTTCACACCTGGCCTTATTCTCCAACATCCTCACTGCATTCTTATCAACCATTGTGATTGGCATTGGTCCTTAGGGAAAGTTCTAGTAGAATGCTATGATTTCTTTCCCTAGGGCAAGTTTGCTGAATTTCTGTTATAGATTCCCAAGAGGAAAATAAGGCATAGCTGTGTTCTTACTCCTTAACTTTTCTGGCTGTTTTGCCCTCTTGACTTAGGAGTCTGCTTCAGATTAAGATAAAGAGTGGAAGTACATGGAACCCTACTCTTCTTAGACCCCTTCTTAGACCCCTTGCCCCCAGCCATGAACATATACAGAAGAATTCATACATGTGGTTCCTGAAAATCTATCAGGATGTTCGTGGATGAAAGTGAGATCATTAGAGGTATAACCTTGATATTTAAAAAGAATTAATTCCCAAACCTTGCACTTTGCCTGTTACTGTAACAAATTCTTGGCCACACCTCACAGCTGCTTTCGGCACACCAGTGCAATATACAGTGTCTTGGAGCTGTTGCTGCTGAACTGCTTTAGAAACATGGACGGTGGTATTTTGTGCTTTGTTTTAGTGGTCTGCAGTAGGTTAGAGAGGAAATTCCTACACAATGGGCTACCTTTATCCCACTCCTGTTATTTTATTCTGGTTAATAGGTCTATTCCACAGCTTTAACTTCAGTCTTTTTCATGATTTCTTATGTTCTACAATGCAGGACTTCCAGTCTAGATAGAATAAAATGAAAAGGGGGAACAAAGCTGTTTGTGGGTATACAGGAAGAGATTTCTCTCACAAAGCTTTTTTCTAACTGTCTTTAATTTCTAAAATCTGTGATATTCTTTTTTTTTTTTTGAGATGGAGTCTCCCTCTGTCACTCAGGATGGAGTGCAGTGGTTCGATCTCGGCTCACTGCAACCTCCGTCTCCTGGGTTCAAGCGATTATCCTACTTCAGCCCCCCAAGTAGCTGGGATTACAGGTGCCCGACACCTTGCCCAGCTAATTTTTGTTTTTTTAGTAGAGATGGTGTTTCACCAAATTAGTCAGGCTAGTCTTGAACTCCTGACCTCAGGTGACCCACCCATCTCGGCCTCCCAAAGTGCTAGGATTACAGGTGTGAGCCACCGTGCTCTGCCATAATTCTTAATTTTCAAAATGACAGCCTAGCATTGCCGTTATGTTAATAAACATTTGTTGTGCTTCTTAAATATTTTGTGGTATATAAAAGTGCTCATGTTTGGCCAGGCGCAGTGGCTCACGCCTGTAATCCCAGCACTTTGGGAGGTTGAGGCGGGTGGGTCATCTGAGGTTAGGAATTTGAGTCCAGCCTGACCAACGTGGTGAAATCCCATCTCTACTAAATACAAAAAATTAGCCAGGTGTGGTGGCGTATGCTTGTAATCCCTGCTACTTGGGAGGCTGAGGCAGGAGAATTGCTGGAACCAAGGAGGCAGAGGTTGCAGTGAGCCAAGATTGTACCATTGCACTCCAGCCTGGTTGACGAGCAAAACTCCAGTCTCAAAAAAAAGAAAAAAAAAATTCAGATTTACCTCTTTTCCACAGATCATAAGGCTTTGCACAGTGTTGTATTGAAAAGGTAATGTGGCCAGGCGTGGTGGCTCACGCCTGTAATCTCAGCACTTTGGGAGACCGAGGCGGGCGGATCACCTGAGGTTAGGATTTCAAGACCAGCCTGGCCAACATGGTGAAACCCTATCTTTAAAAAAAAAAAAAAAAAAAAAAAAGAAAGAAAAGGTTATGCATATACACATGGCAGAGAAATGAAAGAGTTCAAAGGAAATGTAGGGTAGAATGAGTCTCCCTCCTACCTTTTCCCAGAAGTGACCTCTGGTGACTGTTTCCTGTGTTTCTTTGAGAAGTAATCGGCCAGTTCTCTTTATTTATTTTTATTCTTTTTAGATGGAGTTTGACTCTGTTGCCCAGGCTGGAGTGCAGTGGTGCAATCTTGGCTTACTGCAACCTCTGCCTCCTGGGTTCAACTGATTCTTCTGCCTCAGCCTCCCAAGTAGCTTGGATTATAGGCATGCACCACCATGCCTGGCTAAATTTTTTTTTTTTATTTAGTAGAGACGAGGTTTCATCATTTTGCTCAGGCTGGCCTCGAACTCCTGACTTCAAATAATCCATCCGCCTCGGCCTCCCAAAGTGCAGAGATTACAGGTTTGAGCCACTACGCGAGACCCAATCTTCCAGTTCTCAAACCATGGTTCATAGACCTCTCATGAGCCTTTCTGGAGGCCTATCTAGGAAGACTATTTTTATAATAATACTAAAGATGCCGTTTCTATTTTCACTGTGTTGACACTTGTACTGATGGTCCAAAAGCAATGGTAGGGAAAACTGCTGGAGGCAGGGACTCCATGTGGCAGTAATAGTCATTGTATTATTCACTACTTCTCCACTTGCAGTTTAAAAAAAGCAAAAAGGGCTACTTTCACTTAAACATACTATGATGTAGCAGTAAAAATTAATTTTAAAAAATTTTGGCCTTTTTTTAAAAGGCCAAGGCGCTTTTGCTTTGAAGCACTTCTGCTGCACGAAGAGGTACAGTGCCTGTTTTGAGAAACAGCAGTTGTGTAGTTTGAGTTGCAAAGCGAACTAGCTACTTTTATCGTGAAATGCCATTTTTGCTTGAAGAAGTGGATGGCAGACAAGCTGCGGTTATTGAGACGGGTATTTGGTGGACATTTTCTGGAAAATAAATGAAGGAAAATAACTGACAATTTATGACCAATGATAATATTTGTGCTTTCAAGCAAAATTCGAAATTTTCAAAAACTTTTATCTGCTACCATGGCTTGCCAGTTTCCCAGTAGTTAAGGACTTCTTTGATTGGTGGCTATGTTAATAAATGAGTATTCATTAACACAATGAAATGTGTCAACGTTTGGAAGTTCTGCATAATTCTGTGAACTAGTATTTTCCAGCTCACCATGGAGCATGGTAAAAGATTCATTCAAAACATAGGCCAATGGATTTTAATGTAATGATATGAAAAGTTCACTGATACAGTTTTAGATTCTACAACTTTTTTTTTTTTTTGAGACAGAGTTTCGCTCTGTTACCCATGCAGGAGTGTAGTGGCGTGATCTCGGCTCACTGCAACCTCCACCTCCTGAGTTCTAGCGATTCTCCTGCCTCAGCCTCCTGAGTAGCTGGGACTACAGGCACATGCCACCATGCCCGACTAATTTTTGTTTTTTTTTTTAGTAGAGATGGGGTTTCACTGTGTTAGCCAGGATGGTCTTGATCTCCTGACCTCAAGATCCGCCCACCTCGGGCTCCCAAAGTGTTGGGATTACAGGCGTGAGCCACTGCGCCTGGCAACTATTTTTTTAACAGACTACCCCTTGCCTAGTTTTGGGGTGGTATGAAAGAAGAATGTCCACAATGATCTGAAAAGGCTGCTGAAAACACCCTTCCCTTTTCCAACTGCATCTCTCTCTGAAAATGGATTTGATTCATAGACTTGAACCAAAAAACCACATAGTGCAACAGATTGGATGCTGAAGCAGATATGAGAATCCCTATGTCTTCTCTGAAGTCAGAGTTAAAGCGACTGGCAAAAATGTAAAGTAATACCTCTTCTCACTAAATGTTTTTGGTTTCAGAAATGTATTACCTTTAGTAAAAAATGTTATTTACTTTAACATCTAGTCAGTTTATTAAAAATTTCAAATGAGTTAAATATTTTTAAAATTTCATTTTTTTTTTTTTTTTTTTTTTTTTTTTTTTTTAAGATAGGGTCTTACTGTGTTGCCCAGGCAGGACTGCAGTGATGAGAGGATAGCTCACTGCTGCCTTGAACTCCTGGGTTCAAACGATCTTGCCTCAGCCTCCTGAATAGCTAGAACATAGTAGCTGAAAGAGACATGAATGTCATCATCTCTTTCTTTATATTTTTTGTAACATTCTAAAGCTATTGCTTAGTTTAATAAATACTTCAGTTTATGTATATAAGGACAATCAGGCATTTCAGTTCATTAAACATGTTTGAAAATCTTTAACAATTATGCTTACTGACTACTTGCTTGTATATAACACCAGCAAAATATGTTAGTCATGATTCAGGAATACCCTCTTCAGAGTTTTTTTTTTTTCCCCATAGTAAATTATCCCAGTACAAGTGTCTTTTTATAAAATTTTGATGTATAAGTTTATTTAAAAATATCAGCACCTGACCAGGCACGGTGGCTCACGCCTGTAATCCTAGCACTTTGGGAGGCCAAGGTGGGTAGATCGCCTGAGATCAGGAGTTCGAGATTAGCCTAACCAACATAGTGAAACCCTGTCTCTACTAAAAACACAGAAAATTAGCTGGGCGTGGTGGCAGGCGCCTGTAATCCCAGCTACTCAGGAGGCTGAGGCAGGAGAATCACTTCAACCTGGGAGGTGGAGGTTGCGTTGAACCAAAATCACGCCATTGCACTCCAGCCTGGGCAATGAATGAGACTCCGTCTCAAAAAAAAAAAAAAAAAAAAAAAAAATCAGCACCAGCTGGGCACGGTGGCTCATACCTGTAATCCCAGCACTTTGGGAGGCTGAGGAGGGCAGATCGTGTGAGCTCAGGAGTTTAGGATCAGCCTGGATAACTTGGTGAAACCCCATCTCTACTAAAAATACAAAAATTAGGGCCAGGTGTGGTGGCTCATGCCCGCAATCCTGTAAGGCCGATGCGGATGGATAACTTGAGGCCAGGAGTTCCAGACCAGCCTGGGCAACATGGTGAAACTCTGTCTCTACTGAAAATATAAAAATTAGCTGGATGTGGTGGCAAGTACCTGTAATCCCAGCTGCTCGGGAGGCTGAGGCAGGGAGAAAGAACCCTTTGAACCTAGGAGGCAGAGGCTGCAGTTACCTGAAATTGCACCACTACACTCCATGAGACCCTGTCTAAAAAAAGAATAATAATAAAAATAAGAAAATCAGCACCAGAACAATACTACACAAGCTCACTTGTATCAGGAACTTAGAACAGTCAAACTCACAGAAGTGGAGAGTAGAATGGTGGTTATTTGGGACTTGGGTGGAGGGAGAATCTGGAAGGTGTTGATCAAAGGGGATATAGTTTCAGTTATGCAAAGTGAATAACTCCTAGAAAGCTGCTGTACAGCATAGTGTATATAGTTAACAATACTGTATTATATATTTAAGAATTTGTTAAGAGAGTAGATCTTTATGTTAAATGTTCTCATCACAAACAGAGAAAAAGAAGAAACTTTTAGAGATGATGGTTATGTTTGTGGGATGGTTTCATGGGAAATACTTATCTTTAAACTCATCAAGATTTATACATTAAAGATGCACAAGTTCTTACAAGTTAATCACATGTCAGTTTAAAAAAAGAAATATCAGTGATTTCAGTTTTAATACCCTAAAACTTTAAACATGCTTCATTGCCAGCTGTTCTGTACCTGTTTAATTCCTTTCTTTTGCCGCTTAAGTTTAAACTTCACTTTCTCTTTGAGGCTCTGGCTTCTACTAAAGCTCCTTCCTCCTCCACCCTCACAGAATAAAGTGCCTGTGCTCTGTATCCTTTTAAAACTCATTGTATCACTCTTGTGGGATCATAGTTATTTGTTTCATGATTATTTGTTTGCCTGTCTTTTCTATACCATTTTACAGGGAACGTTTCAAGAGGAAGGTTTGATCTGTTCATCTTTCTATATCCAGCACCTTGTACATTTTAGGCACTTTAATGGATGCTTACTGAATAATAAAAGTGAAAAACCTCACATGGTGTTTATTGTTTCAAATAAAGAATCCTCTGTAAATGGATTAATACTTAGCTATTTTTACAGCAGTTTTTCTAATTCAGTGAACCCATCAGCAGGATAGATCTGTGCCTCAGGGAGGCATTGAATCAGAATGTGGTCCTTGTTGGTTTAAGTGACCAGAAAGAAAAAACTTAGAGGAGACTGAGATGAGTGCACTGTTGCTTCTGTCCTCTTGTAGGAGTCCAGGCTAAGCTGGAGAGGTCTCACTGGTGTGGAGCTCGATGACCTACATCTAATCTGGTAGTTTGTTCGGGGTGCATGAGGGTATAATCCACTGATGGCCTCATTGCTTGTGCTGTGGGTCCACACTGCTCTCAAGCTGAGGCTGTGCTTCCTATAGCAGGAATACTAGGGCTCTTTCCCGGGAGTCCTGATGGGAACTTCGGCTCAAGGACTCCCCACTGGCCGGAACTTTCTTACTGCTGCATTTAGTCTAAGACTTTTTCTGTCCGACCTGTCGCCTTTTCCTCTTACCCTGGCAAAAATCCACTGGTTCTCTCCCCATTTTCCCTCAAGGGCGTTTTCCCACATAAATCTCTCTCACATCTAATCACATGATAGCATCTGCTTTTCAGAGGATGTGAACTGCCCTAGGGGGTCACTGATTTAGACCCACCTTAGAAGGGCTGATTTATCTGGGTCGAGTTTAGATATTCGTCTTCCTTATTAATAGTTTGCCCTTTGAGGCTGTACCTGGCACATGGTTGTTGGTCAAGGTGTATTGAATGCTTCACTGTTCTCAGGATTCTGTTGCCTCTGTCTGACTCTGGTTTAGTTACCCCTCATGAAGCTTCATGAGAGCAGGGGCCAAACCTGCCTTGTTCTCTGAGTTTCAGGCCCCAGAGCAGGCTTATGCACTGTCCATGTCCAGCTTCTCTAGCTTGCTGACTCTCCCTCTGTGTGACTCAGCACCATCTGCTTTTCTTTAGGAGCACTTATTTTAAGGAATGCAATAAATAATTGCAATAAGTAATTATCCAAAGTATTAATACTGTTGATAATTCTGTGTCTTATGTTGGTCTTCCCTACTTGGGGCAGTCCAAAGGACCTTTAAGAGAGTGGCATTGCTGTTGTGCTCTGTGCTGGCCAGGTCTGTAAACTGCCTTGACTTCTCACACCTGGCACTTGTTGACAGGGAGTAAGAAATACGCTGTCTGAAGGACACCTGTCTATAGGGAGTGTATGCCTGCCTTTTTCCCTAGGGCAGGCCTTCAGCAAAGGTGTATAGGGTGTGTGTGTGTGTCAGGGTTGTGCAGTCCAAGACAACCTCTCTCGGTCATTTAGTTCCCTTCTCCTCTTTGACCTTTAGTCTCACAAAGTGGATTGAATATACGTCCAGGACTTAGAGGTAGGAAAAGAGATTCAGAGATGGGGGCATTGGTCTGCTGGAGTGCAGAGTCTGCCTGATGACGTGTCCTCATGGAAATAAGCATGAAGGAGTGGAGTCACTCCTGTGCCTGGTGCCCCCTTTCATGTAGTGTGTCCTCAGCATTAGCCATGTGTGGCTGCTTCTCTCATCATCAGGGCAGGTCAGGGACCAGGATAAGTGTCTTTAGAAAGTTGAAAAAAAAGTTCAAGAGCTGCAGTTTTGTTTTTCAAATCACATATTTAATCTTTTTTTTTTTTTTTGAGACGGAGTTTAGCTCTTGTTACCCAGGCTGGAGTGCAATGGCGCGATCTCGGCTCACTGCAACCTCTGCCTCCTGGGTTCAAGCAATTCTCCTGCCTCAGCCTCCCAAGTAGCTGGGACTACAGGCACTTGCCACCATGCCCGGCTAATTTTTGTATTTTTGGTAGAGACGGGGTTTCACCATGTTGACCAGGATGGTCTCGATCTCTTGACCTCGTGATCCACCCGCCTCGGCCTCCCAAAGTGCTGGGATTACAGGCATGAGCCACCGCGCCCGGCCTTTAATCTTTTAATGTATTATTTTGCCTGATGTAATACACATTTATTTACCATAAAAGTGAATTCAGGCTGGGTACGGTGGCTCACGTCTGTAATTTCAGCACTTTAGGAAGCCAAGGTGGGTGAATCACCTGAGGTCAGGAGTTTGAGACCAGCCTGGCCAACATGATGAAACCTCCTCTCTACTAAAAATACAAAAAAATTGTCTGGGCACGGTGGCTCAACCCTGTAATCCCAGTATTTTGGGAGGCCGAGATGGGCAGATCACCTGAGGTTGAGAGTTTGAGACCAGCCTGATCAACATGGAGAAGCCTCGTCTTTACTAAAAATACAAAATTTGCCAGGTGTGGTGGTGCACACCTGTAATCCCAGCTACTCGGGAAGCTGAGGCAGGAGAATTGTTTGAACCCAGGAGGCGGAGGTTGCAATGAGCCAAGATTGTGCCATTGCACTCCAGCCTGGGCAACAAGAGCAAAACTCAGTCTCAAAAAAATTAGCCAGGCATGGTGGTAGCCACCTGTATTCCCAGATACTCAGGAGGCTGAGGCAGGAGAATGGCTTAAATCTGGGAGGTGGAGATCACAGCGAGCTGAGATTGCAGCGATCGTGCCTGGCTAATTTTTATATTTTTAGTAGAGATGGGGTTTTGCCACATTGGCCAGGCTGGTCTCAAACTCCTGACCTCGTGATCTGCCCACCTCGGCCTCCCAAACTGCTGAGATTACAGGCGTGAGCCACTGCACCCGGCCAGCCTCTGTTCTTAAGATTTCCTGTGTTGTTGAAGGCAGCAGCTAAAATTATAGCAGGGGGACAGTGATCATTCCTTTTAGACTTTGTATTAATCAGCTGTAAGGAAAGAATAGAAATCTGTGTTGTCTTCTTTCTACAGTGAACTGTTGCTAATTTAAGAGTATTATTTTGGAAATAACAGAAAAAGAACTTTTACACCCTTTCAGATTTCAGAACTTTTTCTGCAGTATCTTTAGTAAAGAAACTTTAAGTCTCTGAAACAAAAGGACACAATTGTTGGTATGTTGGAGCCCTATCCCCAGTGGATTATATTTGAAGATAGCACCTTAAGGAGATATTTAAGGTCAAATGAGGTCAAGGGGGTGGGCCCTCATCCAGTAGGGCTGGTATCTTTATAAGAAGAGGAAGAGACACCAGGAATATGTGTGCACAGAAAGGTCATGTGAAGACAGTGAGAAGGCAGCTGTCTGCAAGCCAAGGAGAGAGGCTTCATCAGAAGTGAACCCTCTGGCACCTTGATCTTGAGCTTTCAGTCCCCAGAATTGTGAGAAAATAAATGTCTGTGGTTGAAGCCGCCCACTCTGGTATTCTGTTACAGTAGCCTGGACAGACTGGCATTCAGTGTGTCATCCTGTTGTTTAACAACATTCAACAGACTGGGTGCCAAGAGGCTCACAGTCTAGTGGGGGCTGAAAGACATGTAAACAGTGGCAATGTCATGAAATGTGTGCAGGACCCAGTCAACCCAAGGGAAGGGATCATCAGCACTGGGCAAGCAGGGCCAATAGTGGAAGTAGTTTCCTTGAGCTTTGTTTTGAAGGCATGCAGGAAGAGGGAGGAGAAGGAGGAGAAGGGATGGATGTGGAGACAAAGGAAGGTGAACCAAAGTTGAGTGGGCCAAGGAATTCCAGGCAGTGTCCCACAGGTAGGTGAGGAAAGGCAGGGCGAACTTAACAGCGGGGCTCACGTGTCCTAGTGAGGAATTTGGACTTGATCCTCTGGGGTCTAGACACACTGGTTGAAACAAACTCAGATGCCTCCCTGTAGCTGGTTGGGTGTTGTGGATGTGTGAGGTGACCAAGAGTAAGGTAGGAGGGGGTGCTGGTACCTGTGGCCTCTAGAATGGCACTGTTTAGAACTTTCCGCAGTGACGGGAAGGTTCTGTGGTATCCAGCATGGTAGCCACCAGCCGCATGTGGCTATTGAACACTTGAATGTAGCTAGTGGGACTAGGGAACTGATTGTTCAATTTAATTTACTTTCAATTAATTAAAATTTAACCACATATGGCTAATGGCTACTGTATTTGACAGCAGCAAAGTGTATGCTCTGCTTAAAGGCTTCCTATTAGCAAGAAATACCATGAAAATATATTTTATTCCTACCACTGCTCTTGATAAAGGGGAGAAAATGAGCAAGTTAAAAATAAGTATATACATTCAAGAACTCAGTAAATCATAAAACCAGAAATAGCCAATTTTCTATTTTTAAGAAAAGGTTATGGGGCAGGAGTTTGAGACGACCCTGGGCAACATAAGGAGACCCTGTCTCCACAAATAAAAAAAAATTAGCAACGTGTGTTGGTGCATGCCTGTTATCCCAGCTATCTGAAAGGCAGAGGTGGGAGGATTGCTTGAGATTGAGGCTGCAGTGAACTGTGATTATGCCACTGCCCTTCAGCCTGGGTGCCACAGTGAGACCCTGTCTCATGTAGAAAAAAAAAAGGCGGCTATGGGGATGGTTTTTCTTGGGTGCTTTATTTATTTATTTTTATTTTATTTTATTTTGGAAACAGAATCTGGCTCTGTCGCCCAGTCTGGAGTGCAGTGGTGCAATCTCAGCTACCTGCAACCTCCACCTCCTGGGTTCAAGAAATTCTGCCTCAGCCTCCTGAGTAGCTGAGATTACAGGCATGTGCCACCACACCCAGCTAAATTTTGTATTTTTAGTAGAGACAGCGTTTTACCATGTTGGCCAGGCTGGTTTCAAACTCCTGACCTCAAGTGATCTGCCCACCTCGGCTTTTTGGAGTGCTGGAATTACAGGCATGAGCCACCGAACCTGGGCAGGTGCTTTACTTTAAACAGGTCTTCCTTAAGAAGTGATGGAGCCAGCAGTCCCCCTGCCACCACCTTTTTAAAAAATATACAATTAAAACATTACTTCATAAGGTATTTTGTCTCTTTGTCTCCCTCTTTGATTTAGAAAGTTACTTTTGCAGTATGTGAAAAGTAGATTGGAGGAGGCTGAAATTGGGGGACAGAAAAGTTAGCTTAAAGAACCCACTGCGGTAATCTAGGGCAAGAGATTTTGCTGGTCTGAATAGAGCTGAGCCAGTAGGTTGGAGAGGACAATCAGAAGTAGAGCCAGCAGGCCGGGCGCAGTGGCTCACGCCTGTAACCTCAGCACTTTGGGAGGCTGAGGCGGATGGATCACGAGGTCAAGAGATTGAGACCAACCTGGCCAACATGGTGAAACCCCGTCTCTACTAAATATACAAAAAAATTAGCTGGACGTGGTGGCACAGGGGCGCATGTCTGTAATCCCAGCTACTCAGGAGGCTGAGGTGGCAGCATCATATGAACCCAGGAGGTGGAGGTTGCAGTGAACTGAGATCATGCCACTGCACTCCAGCCTGGTGACAGAGGGAGACTCCCAAAAAAAAAAAAAAAAAAAAAAAAAAAAAAAAGAAGTAGAGCCAGCAGACTGTGTGAAGTACACAGTAAAGGAGGGCCTAGGGTGACTCTGGAGTTTCTGAAACACGTGTCTGGGAGATGATGGTGCTGCTCACAACCACGTGGAACACAAAAGCAGTGTGACGCTGCTCTGGGAGATCTGAGTGGTGGTACCCAGAGTGCATTTGGATATATAAATCTAGTACTTTCTAGAAATGGCTAGGCTAGAAATTTGGAAGTCATTGGCACATAAATAACAACTGGAGTGAACATGATAACCCCAAAAGGAGAAATGAATAATGCAAAGAGAGCCTAGGAAAAAACTATGGGGAGCCCAGATCCACAAAGGAAAGGCAGAGAAGGGAGAGACTACAGGGAAGACTGAAGAAGGTGTCCACAGGAAGGAGACAGGACAAGTGTGTGGGCATCTGTGCAGCTGAGGCAGGAGAAGGTTTCAAGAAAAGGAGTGTGTTTGGAGGATTTTCTGGGTCAGTATTCTTGACCAATCATCAGGTAAAGATGATTACTTCCCCAAATCTCATTCAGATGGTTGAAGAGAGTTTTTTTGTTTGTTTGTTTTTGTTTTTTCCTAAAGAGATGGGATCCCACTATATTGCTTAGACTGGTCTTGAACTCCTGGGCTTGGGGTTAAGTGATCATTTTGCCTCAGCCTCCCAAGTAGCTGGAACTATAGCTGTATACCACCAATCTAGCTAGGTTTTCAAAATTGAAAAGGAATTCATAGTCTATATTCTGGGAAAGCAAAACAGTGAGGATTAGCTGATTTGGGAAGATAGGAAGGGAGCAGATCTGAAGCAGATGGGCAGTGCATCTTTTGAACTAAGTTGTGGAGGAGGATAGGAGGGGTAATGAGGAAAGGATATAGTTTTCATTGTTCTTCCGAAGTCTGCTAATGTATTCCCATAGAAGATACCACCAGTTGTTTGGAGAAGTAAGCACTCAGAGAGCAGCCCCGCCTCTGCCTCAGCCAGAGACACTTCTCTACTTCTCCTAAGAGTTCAGTTGAACAGAAGATGTGCAGCTGAAAGGATGGAAAAGCATTGAAGTGGATAATATCTAAGTTCTTCTTTCACTTGCAAGGCTAGTCGTCTGTGAATGTTTAATAAGAATTATATAACCATGTGGCTTTAGCTTACCAATTGATGTTTAAAAGCATTCTTCCATTAAATACTTACTATTTTTAAAGGTTTGTTATCTATTTACATACAAACTTGTTAGCCAACAGCGATATTTCCTTTTCTTTCTTTCTTTCTTTCTTTTTTTTTTCTTTTGAGAAGTCTTGCTCTGTTGCCAAGCTGGAGTGCAGTGGCGCTGTCTCAGCTCACTGTGACCTCTGCTGCCTAGGTTTAAGCGATTTCCCTGCCTCAGCCTCCGGAGTAGCTGGGACTGCAGGACCACGCAACCAAACCTAGCTAATTTTTTTTTTTTTTTTTTTTTTGGATTTTGGTAGAGTCAGGGTTTTCACCATGTTGGCCAGGATGGTCTCGATCTCCTGACCTTGTGAACTACCTGCCTCGGCCTCCCAAAGTGCTGGAATTACAGGTGTGAGCCACCGTGCTTGGCTAACCAAGAGCTGTATTTTTACGAAAGAGTGTTATTACCTTTCACTGACATTGTAATTAATCTACCTGTATGTCCTGAATGCATGTTGAGGGTCTGTCTTGAGTTAAAAGGGATAATTTAAGTAAGTTCATGAGTACTGTAGAAGATAGGGCCGACATTCATATTGAGCAAGTACTCTCTGATCCTTGCAAAGTGCAGTATAGTCAGCCACAGCTTCAGTTTGAAAGTCTTTTAAGAGTTAGAAACTTCTGAATGTGGATGACTGCTTCTTGTTTAATTTTTTTTCTGATTGTGAAATATTTCAAACACACCAACAATTTGTGTGAATCATCATATACACACCCATGTACCTACTGCCCAACTTTTAAAAAATTAACATTAGCTTCATATTTTTTGTTTTTTACAAAGAACCATTATAGAGTTGAAGTCCCATTTTCTCTCTAATTTCATTTGCCATCTTCCTAACTTCTCCCCTGAATTTGGTGTTTTATCATTTAATTGCCTTTCCATATATCCACAAACAATCGATAGTGCTTTTGAATATTTTATTTTTTTATTTTTATTTTTATTTTATTTATTTATTTATTTATTTTGAGACGGAGTTTTGCTCTTGTTACCCAGGCTGGAGTGCAATGGCGCGATCTCGGCTCACCGCAACCTCCGCCTCCCAGGTTCAAGCAATTCTCCTGCCTCAGCCTCCCGAGTAGCTGGGACTACAGGCACGCGCCACCAAGCCCAGCTAATTTTTTTTGTATTTTTAGTAGAGACGGGGTTTCACCATGTTGACCAGGATGGTCTCGATCTCTTGACCTCGTG
>PVKV010034499.1:0-11823 GCA_004027835.1 Alouatta palliata | reverse complement strand
CCCATAGTAAATCATTAATAAATGGTGCTACCATTCTTGCAGGCCACAACCAGCATTTATAGATCAAGGGTCTAAATGAAATTCCCATGAGACAAATACAGCAAATGCTTAATAACATTTGAATTTCCTTTGAGCCAAACCACGGGAAGACAATGAAGCCTATACAGCCATGCTGCATAACACACACAACTCAAGCAACGCCTTCATGTTTCCCTATTTGTAATGTGGCAGAAAATCATGTACCTGCTTGTCTTTCTGAGGCTCAAAGTATAGCCAGAGGGCTGAGCAGCAGCTGAGCATCTGCCTCCTCCTTGAAATTCAGGGTCAGCAGGAGGACAGACCCGCAAGAACACTCATAAGGGGAGACAGTTCTTTGCAAGGCAGATGTAAGTACAAATATTAAGAAGGAAAATGTGTGCATGCGTGCAGATGAAAAGGCAGATATCATGAGTGCTCTCATACGATGTGCGAGCTAAGTTTATATTATTGCAAATTTATAATAATTATTCTAATTCTTACTTCCATTCAAGTTAGCTCTTTGCCTAAAACCAAGGAGAGTGGTCAATCAGAGTAGGAGATTAGAGAAGTGTTTGTAGTATAAAAGAAGGAATTCTAGGCTGGGTGCAGTGGCACATGCCTGTAATCCCAGTACTTTGGGAGGCTGAGGCAGGCAGATCACCTGAGGTTAGGAGTTCAAGACCAGTCTGAACAACATGGTGAAATCCCGTCTCTACTAAAAATACAAAATTAGTTGGGAATGATGGTGAGCGCCTGTAATCCAAATTACTTGGGAGGCTGAGCAGGGGAGTCACTCTTGAACTCTGGAGGCAGAGATTGCAGTGAGTCCAGATCACGCCACTGCACTCCAGCCTGTGCAACAAGAGTGAAACTCCATCTCAAAGAAAAAGCAAGAAGGAATTCTAGTTTCTCTGTCCTGCACACCACACTGGCTCTGATAGAATTAGTGTACTGATGAAGATGCCACTGGCTTGTGGGGCTTCAGAGGCGAGAGCAGGGCCACTGCACCTCACCCTGCACTGCACACTCAGCGCAGCAGCCGAGAGGGTACAAACACTGGAGTCAGGCTGTCTTGGTTCAAATCCTGGCTCCACTTCTTAGCATCTGGGTTACCTCAGGCAAACCTCATAACTTTTCTGAGCCTTAGTGTCTTCAACAGTAAATAAGCGTAATAAAACCTCTATCAGAGTTTCGTTATAAAGGATTGAACGGGGGGAGCTTTCAGACCCAGATGAAGATGTGACAGAGTCTATACCAACCCAAGGAAGCCCTGGAGCAAGGTATGCCTACTAGAGGAATTTTTACAGGGCAGAAACATCCTGCCCAGCCCTTGTAGACACACCTCCTTGCTCAGCTATTCATATGAGTTGACATGTAAGGCATGACCTCAAGTTGAGGAAGACCCTAGAGGGGACAACTAGAGGCCATCAGCCCCACAGGGAGTCTTTGTTTTGTTTTGAGACAGGAACTTGCTCTGTTGCCCAGGCTGGAGTGCAATGGCGAGATCTCAGCTCACTGCAGCCTCAGTCTCCCAGGCTATCCCCATTGTAAGAAAAGCAACTCAACATTAGGCCCTTCTGACCACTGGTCAAGGTTAAATTGTCAAGGCAACTGTATTCGTTTGCTAGGGCAGCCACAACAAAATTCCACAGATTTGCAGCCTTTTTTTTTTTTTTTTTTTTTTTTCCTTTTTTGATACAGGCTCTGGCTCTGTTGCCCAGGCTGGAATGCACTGGCATAAATACAGCTCAATGCAAACTTGACCTCCTGGGCTCAAGTGATCCTCCCACTTCAGCTTCTTGAGTAGCTGGGACAATACACATGCAGCACCACCATGGCTGGCTAATATAAAATCTTTTTTTTTTTTTTTTTTCCGGAGACAAGTTTTCACCATGTTGGCCAGGCTGGTCTCAAACTCCTGACCTCAGGTGATCCACCCACCTCGGCCTTCCAAAGTGCTGGGATTACAGGCATGAGCCACCATGCCCAGCCAAAAAAAAGTTTTATTTTTGTAGGAATGGGATCGTGATATCTTTCCCAGGATGGTCTCTAACTCATGGCCCCAGTCAGTCTTCTTGCTCCACTTTCCAAAGTGCTGGGATTACAGGCAGGAGTCACCATGCTTGGCCAACAAAAGTTACTTTTAACAAACATCAGGAAAAAGAACCCACTGGAGCATTTTCTAGAATCCCCAGTACTGGATTAGTGGTAGCAACTGAAGAAGATGGGAGAACAAAAGAGAGGAGAAAGGAAAGGCAGAAAAGGGAGAGGAGGAGGAGAGAGAAGGAAGAAAAAGGACAAGAAGAAAAGAGAAATGAGAAGAGGTGGGGAGAGAAGAGCAGTAATGTGACTGGCCAAGGGGTTCACCTGGCCTGCTGCCTAGACAGAGCTGACTCATTAAGACAGTGGAATTACAGTAGAAAAAGAGTAATTCACAAAGAGCTGGTTGTGGAGTATTTATTTTTGTTTTTGTTTTTCTTTTGAGATGGAGTCTTGCTCTGTCGCCCAGGCTGGAGTGCAGTGGCGCGATCTCAGCTCACTGCAATCTCAGCCTCCTGGGTTCAAGTGAGTTTCTAGCCTCAGCCTCCCAAGTAACTGAAATTACAGGCTCCCTCAACTGCGCCCAGCTAAGTTTTGTATTTTTAGTAGAGACGGGTTTCACCATCTTGGTCAGGCTGGTCTCAAACTCCTCACTTCATGATCCACCTGCCTCGGCCTCTCAAAGTGCTGGGATTACAGGCATGAGAGACCACAAGAGGCTGAGACTGGAGTTTTATTATTACTCAAATCAATCTCCCTGACTCAGGGAGCAGAGTTTTGTTTTTTGTTTTTGTTTTAGACGGAATTTCCCTCTTGTTGCCCAGGCTGGAGTGCAATGGTACGATCTTGGCTCACTGCAACCTCTGCCTCCCAGGTTCAAGCGATTCTCCTGCCTCAGCCTCCTGAGTAGCTGGGATTACAGGCACCCACCACCACACCCAGCTAATTTTTTTGTACTTTTAGTAGAGACGGGGTTTCTCCATGTTGGTCAGGCTGGTCTCCAACTCCCAACCTCAGGTGATCTGCCCGCCTCGGCCTCCCAAAGTGCTGGGATTACAGGCGTCAGCCACTGTGCCCGACCAGGTAGCAGAGTTTTTAAGGATAACTTGGTGCTGGGGGGAAGCCAGTGAGCCAGGAGTGCTGACTGGTCAGAGATGAAATCATAGGGAGTCGGAGCTGTCTTCTTGCTCTCAGTCAGTTCCTGAGTGGGGGTCACAAGATCAGATGACACAGTTTATTGATCTAGGTGGGACTAGCTGATCCATCAAGTGGAAAGGTCAGCAAAATACCTCAAGCACTGATTTTAGGAGCAATTTAGAGAGGGTCAGAATCTTGTAGCCTCCAGCTGCATGACTCCTAAACCATAACTTCTAATCTTGTGGCTAATGTTAGTCCTACAAAGGCAATCTAGTCCCCCGGCAAGAGAGAGGTCTGCTTTGGGAAAGGGCTGTTACCTTCTTTGTTTAAACTATAAGCTATACATTTCTCCCAAAGTGAATTCAGCCTACGCCCAGGAATGAACAACGACAGCTTGGAGGTTAGAAGCAAGATGGAGTCACTTCAGTTACATCTCCTTCACTGTCTCTGTCAAAATTTTGCAAAGGAGGTTTCATTAACTGGCTTTGTCCCAGATTTGGGTTCCTAGCCATTTGAAGGTGGCCTCAGCTGTGCTAAGGGAAGGAAGAACTTTAAGAACTTGGTCCAGGCCAGGCACGGTGGTTCACACCCATAATTCCGGCACTTTGGGAGGCTGAAGTGGGCAGATCACGAGGTCAGGAGTTCGAGACTATCCTGGTCAACATGGTGAAACCCTGTCTCTACTAAAAATACAAAAATTATCCAGATATGGTGGTGCATGCCTGTAATCCCAGCTATTCGGGAGGCGGAGGCAGAAGAATCACTTGAACCCAGGAGGGGAAGGTTGCACTGAGCCAAGATCGATCGCACCATTGCACTCCAGCCTGGGCAACAAGAGCGAAACTCTGTCTCAAAAAAAAAAAAAAGAAGAAGAAATGACAAAATCCACATTTGAACCCGGGTCCTCTGATTCCCAAAAATCTGCCCTCTTAATCACATAACATCTTAATCATGTGATTGCACACCCGTTTACTGAGCTCCAGGGTGATGCTTGAACTCTCTAGAGCACACACCCAGCTCATGTTCTTTTGCAATACAAAGAACACAAGGTTAAGAGCCAAAAGGCCTGAGCTCTAGCCTCAATTTTGAGGTCAAGTAGGTAAGTAGCAGTGTCCTTGAGCAGTTCCCTGTAAACCTTATCAACCTTGTTTTTGTCTCTTTTTTTTTTTTTGAGATGGAGGCTCTCTGTTGTGCAGGTTGGAGTACAATGGCACAATCTCGGCTCACTGCAACCTCTGCTTTCTGGGTTCAAGCGATTCTCCTGCCTCACTCTACTGAGTAGCTGGGATTACAGGTGGACACCACCATCCTTGGCTAATTTATTTGTATTTTTAGTAGAAATAGAGTTTCACCCTGTTGGTCAGGCTGGCCTTGTACTCCTGATCTCAAGTTATCCACCCACCTCGGCCTCCCAAAGCGCTGGAATTACAGGTGTGAGCCACCATGCCCATCCTACCTCTTCTTTTAACTGAGGAGATGGGTGACATGTCCTCTAAGACTCCTCCCAGCTATGCAGTCCCGGTAATTATTCATTAGCATGGGTGAATAATCATCAAATCGCTCCAGGGTAGGTTAGGGCTAGGTATATAGCTTAAGGCACTTGAGCATGTCTTCATTTCTCTGTAGACTGTTAAATCAATCCAGATTGTCAATACAGAGTCAGAAAAGAGTGGTTCATTTTTTGATGATTATGAATAAGACCTTCTTCATGTAGGAGGCCAACCTGGCTGTCTCCCCTTAGCTGAAGGAAGATCTGTTCAAATGCATGTGCTAAATGAAAAGACTCCCCAAACAGGCTTTGTGTGAGTGACATGGCTGTTTTATTTGTTTTGTTTTGTTTTTTATTTATTTATTTATTTTAAAGATGGGGTCTCGAGATGTTGATCAGGCTGGAGTGCAGTGACTATTCATAGGCAAGGTTCCACTACTGATCAGCACAGGAGTTTTGACCTGCTCCGTTTCCGACCTGGGCCGGTTCACCCCTCCTTAGGCAACCTGGTAGTCCCCCGCTCCTGGGAGGTCACCATATTGATGGTGAACTTAGTGCGGACACCCGATTGGCATAGCACACTACAGCCCAGAACTCCTGGACTCAGGCGATCCTCCAGCCTCAGCCTCCCGAGTAGCTGGGACTATAGCCACGCGCCACTGCACCTGGCGCGATGTGGCTGTTTATTCACCTGGGTGCAGGTGGGCTGAGACCGAAAATGGAGTCAGCCAAGGGTGGTGGGATAGGAGTTGGTTTTATAGGTTGTGGGAAGGCAGTGGAAAGTTACAAGTTTGCCGTTTTTTGCAAGCTGGGAGGGGGTTGTAGGGTGTAGCGTCAGGAGATTGGCCAACCTGGGAGGGGGCTCTTAGGGTGTGGTGTCACTAGGTTGGCCAAGGTCGATTACAAAGTCCAATGGCCTCATCAGTTGAGACCGGAATAAGAAACAATTGAGAATGTCTCATAGTTAAGTACTAGGCAGGAGCATTTCTTCCTCTTTCTATGATTTTACAGCCATTACAGGTTTTCTAATTCTGGAAGGCCCTCCAGAGGTGTACCTGCGGTTCATGGGAGTTGCCATGGGGTTCCCAGCAAAGTCACACCTTAAATTATCTTTTTTCCCTGGATAAACATTCTTGGCTGGGCATGGTGGCTCATGCCTGTCATCCAAACACTTTGGAGGCCAAGGCGGGTGGATCACCTGAGGTTGGGAGTTCAAGACCAGCCCGACCAACATGGTGAAACCCTGTCTTTATAAAAAAAATAAATGAATAAAGTAATAGAAAATGGATGAACATTCTTACTTCCCCTTGTATGAGGGAAAGGCCTCACATGCTCAAATCTGAAATCCTTCCAGTTTAGATGTGCTTTGGATCTGCAGAGGCTTTTATTTCCTCTTTTGTGAAATGAATCATGATTAATAGTAGCCAGAAGATGAGGAATTACAGTCATGCCTTATTACTGAAGACGTGTCTTCAGCCTAGCCAATGATGACAGCAATGACAAAGCATTTCATCAGCTAGAACAGATCGTTCACCCCAGAATTTCCACCTGGCACCCCCACACAAGGGCCCTCACAATGTGGTTGGAAGAGCAGAGGAAAAGTGGCCTAGTTAGTCAATGCGTCATGCAGCTCCCACTAAACCCGTGATTCAGCTCTTGGCCCATGAAAACCAACTTTTTTTATTCCTAAGAGAAAAAGAGAAGGAATTCAAAGTTAGTACTGATTAAGGAAAATGAATCAAATTCCCTCTGAGCAAGTGAAAGTCAGCAGAATTGGGAAAAGAACACTAATTTGCCACTAAGCTATTTCCCTTTCTGGGATTTTATCCACTCAAGTAATCAACAAAAGCCACTTATATAGAGACGGGTAAAGAAGGAAGGCCACAGCTACTAGTTCTTCACCTAAGCTTAGTTAGGTTCTGGAACTGTCTGGATTACTCTTAAACAGGAGGGGAAATATTCCACACTCACAGAGCTGCAGGAAAATAAAACACCTGAGGAAAAAAAAAAAAAAAGAATTAGGTCAAGTGCAGTGGCTCATGCCTGTATTCCCAGCACTTTGGGAGGCCAAGGCAGTAGGATTGCTTGAGCCCAGGAGTTGAAGACCAGCCTGGGCAAAGTAGTAACACCCCATCTATACAAAATATACAAAAATTAGTGAGGCATGGTGGTGCATGCCTCTAGTCCTGTCAGAGGCATTTGAACCAGAGTAACTCCATCTTGAGTAGGGACTGGGTAAAACAAGGCTGAAACCTGCTGGGCTGCATTCCCAGGAGGTCAGGGCATTCTTAATCACAACATGAGATAGGAGGTCGACACAAGGTACAGGTCATAAAGACTCTGCTGATAAAATAGTTTGCAGTAAAGAAGCCTCCTAGAACCCACCAAAACCAAGATGGCCACGAGAGTGATCTCTGGTCCTCCTCACTGCTACACTCCCACCATCGCCATGACAGTTCACAAATGCCATGACTATGAAAGGAAGATACCCTATATGATCTAAATAGGGGAGGCATTAATAATCCACCCTTTGTTTGTTTAGCACATAATCAAGAAATAATCATAAAAATGGTCAACCCTGGGGCTGCTGGGTCTATAGAGGAGCCATTCTTTTAGTCCTCTACTTTCTGAATAAGCTTGCTTTCACTTTCCTGTAAGGACTAGTCTTGACTTCTTTCTTGCATGAGATCCAAGAACCCACTCTTGGAGTCCTGTAACGGTTCCACCTAGGCCAGGTGGCTCACGCCTATAATCCAGCACTTTGGGAGGCCCAGGCGGGCGGATCATGAGGTCAAGAAATCAAGACCAACCTGGCCAATATTGTGAAACCCTGACCATACAAGTTAGCTGGGCGTGGTGACGCCCGCCTGTAGTCCCAGCTACTCAGGGGGCTGAGGCAGGAGAATCACCTTGAACCTGGGAAGCAGAGGTTGCAATGAACCGGGATTGCTCCACTGCACTCCAACCTGGCAACAGAGTGAGACTCAGTCTCAAAACAAGCAAACCAACAAACCAACCCAGGAGGCTGAGGTGGGAGGATCACTGGGGCCAGAGAAATTAAGGCTGCAGTGAGCTGTGATCTCGCTACTGCACTCCAGCCTGGGCTGCAGAGCAAGACCCAGTCTCAAAAAAAAAAAAAATTTTTTTTTAAAAGGAAAGAGAAGAAAAGAGAAAAGGAAAAAACAAGGACTGAGTCAGCACTTTCACTTATCCCTCTGGCCCTCATTCCTTCTTTTGGTTTGAGAACTAAGGTTTTTGTCATCACAAGTGCAAATGAGGCTTGTTCATTTAGGGAGTCAGGCTAAGCCTGACCCTTTACTAACTGCGAGCCATGGATTGTTAAACCTAATAAGCATATGCACATTTGTTCTAAGAACAAATAGCTTTAGGGTAAGATGCAAGATGACCCGCCTAGGAAATAAAATATTAAGCACTTAACATTTTACCATGAACAGTTGCTCAATGTCTGATCGAGTGGGATTTGGTGTCTGAATTTCTCTAACTGAATTCAGGATCCCCTCCACCACCTTCACCAGCACTCTCCATTACCCACCCAGCTCTCAACGATCTGTGAGCCTTTAAATGACTCTGAGCCCACACACAGAAAAAAAGAAAGTTGTTTTAGGTTCAGGAAACTGCTTTTCCTCTTTTTAATTACAGAGTATCCAAATGGTAAATGCTTTTATTTGCATTTGAAGGAAAAATTCAAAGAGTTGCGGATGGAATGAGGAAGTTCTTAAAAATCTTTCTAAAAATGTCCTAACAATGTAAACCCAAAGAAAGGAAAAGACTCATACACTAGCAAAAGTATGACAAACAACACAAAATAAACTATCCAAAAGAGAGAAAACCCCCACTCTGTCTTTTTCTCTTTCCTCTCCTTTGCCTTCTTTAGTGGGTTATCTCCTTTTGCCCGCAGGCAGAGCATCCAGATTTCTATCAGAGTAACAGTGACCACTATCTAATTCCTAAACTATTCCTTTCATCTTAAACCTTCTCAGAACAAACCGTCCACCTCCCTCCCAGCCTCACCCTCAAGCACTTTATTTTAGCCGTGTTCGATTTTTAATTCTCAGTAGAGTTGTTTCTACCCATCCAATGGAGTGTGCTTCTGTGAAATGCTGCTATTGTTGGTGGGCCTCCTGTCAGTACTTCTTAACTTTCCTGCCCGGCGGTGGCTCACGCCTGTAATCCTAGCACTTTGGGAGGGCGAGGTGGGTGGATCACCTGAAGTCAGGAGTTCAAGACCAGCCTGGCCATCATGGTGAAACCCCATCTTTAAAAAAAACAAAACTTTCCTTTACCCTTAAGGTGAAAGGGAAGGGCGTCAAACATTAGAAACTTCGGATACTCTCTCCTCCAAATGAAGGAAAGAGGAGCTTGTTTTTTGGTTGTCTTTTTTTAAATTATTTTTTAATTTTTTTAAGAGGGGGTTTCACCATGTTGGTCAGGCTGGTCTTGAACTCCCGACCTCAGGTGATTCACCTGCCTTGGCCTCCAAAGTGTTTGGATTACAGGCGTGAGCCACCACACCCGGCCGGTTGTTGTTTTTTGTGCTTTTTGTGTGAGGGAGTCTCACTCTGTTGGCCAGGCTGGAGTGCAGTGGCACAGTCTCAGCTCACTATAACCTCCGACTCTGAGATTCAAGCGATTCTTCTGCCTCAGCCTTCCGAGTAGCTGGGATTACAGACGCCCGCCACCATGCCTTGCTAATTTTTGCATTTTTAGTAAAGACAGGATTTTGCTGCCGGGCGTGGTGGCTCACGCCTGTAATCCCAGCACTTTGGGAGGCCGAGGCGGGTGGATCACGAGGTCAAGAGATCGAGACCATCCTGGTCAACATGGTGAAACCCTATCTCTACTAAAAATACAAAAATTAGCTGGGCATGGTGGCACGTGCCTGTAGTCCGAGCTACTCGGGAGGCTGAGGCAGGAGAATTGCTTGAACCCAGGAGGCGGAGGTTGCGGTGAGCCGAGATCGCGCCATTGCACTCCAGCCTGGGTAACAAGAGCGAAACTCCATCTCAAAAAAAAAAAAAAAAAAAAAAAAAGACAGGATTTTGCCATGTTGGCCATCTGGTCTTGAATGCCTGACCTTGTGATCCGCTTGCCTCCACCTCCCAAAGGCTGAGATTACAGAGGAGAGCCACCGTGCCCCGCCTGTTTTTTCAGACGGAATCTCTCTGTCACCCAGGCTGGAGTGCAGTGGTGTGATCTTGACTCACTGCAGCCTCCACCTCCTGTTTTCAAGCGATTCTCCTGCTTCAGCCTCCTGAGTAGCTGGGTCTACAGGCATGTACCACCACGTCCGGCTAATTTTTGTATTTTTAGTAGAGATGGGGATTCGACATGTTGGCCAGACTGGTCTCGAGCTCCTGACCTCAGGTGATCCACCCGCCTCAGCCTCCTAAAGTGCTGAGTCACTGTCCCCAGGCGGAAAGAGGAGCTTCTTACCCAAAGGTTGTTCATTTAACCAAAGGGCTCAGCTCTGAAGCCTAGACTGGAGTCTTTGACCACTTAACTTCCTTCATTGATTTAGTAACTTACAAAAGTTTTTAACTGGCCTGCGACGTGCCATGCACTTATTCTAGGCCCTGGGTTTACAGCAGTCCACATGACAACAAGGATTCTACATGCATGGGAATTTATATTCTGGTGAAGGAGACCAGCAGTACACAAATGAGTAAGATACAGCTGGTATGAAGAAAATGAACACAGTAAGGTGATAAGAATTGGGATAGATGTCAGAGAAGGTCTTGCTGAGAAGATGCCATTCATGCTAAGACCTGTAGGAATATCTTAGATGTGGGAAAATCAGAAGAGCCATTCTCAGGAATGAGGGGTGCCAATGCAGGAGGATGACCTGATAAACGCAGCAAGGTGATTTGGGAGACTGGAACTTATTAGCTGGGAAGGAAGAGGTAATGTTACGGACATTGGAACCACCTCCATCTGGAATAGGGGCTGGGTAAAATAAGGCTGAGACCTACTGGGCTGCGTTCCCAGACAGTTAGGCATTCTAAGTCACAGGATGAGATGGGAGGTGGACACAAGTTAGAGGTCATAAAGACCTTGCTGATAATACAGGTTGCAGTAAAGAAGCCAGCCAAGGGCCGGGTGGTTCACCCCTGTTATCTCAGCACATTGGGAGGCTGAGGCAGGCCAATGATGAAGCCAAGAGTTTGAGACCAGCCTGGCCAACAAAGTGAAACTCCGTCTCTATTAAAATACAAAACAGGCCGGGCGCAGTGGCTCACGCCTGTAATCCCAGCACTTTGGGAGGCCGAGGCGGGTGGATCACGAGGTCAAGAGATCGAGACCATCCTGGTCAACGTGGTGAAACCCCGTCTCTACTAAAAATACAAAAATTAGCTGGGTGTGGTGGCGTGCGCCTGTAGTCCCAGCTACTTAGGAGGCTGAGGCAGGAGAATTGCTTGAACCCAGGAGGCGGAGGTTGCGGTGAGCCGAGATCGCGCCATTGCACTCCAGCCTGGGCAACAAGAGCGAAACTCCATCTCAAAAAAAAAAAAATAGGCCAGGCGTGGTGGCTCACGCCTGTAATCCAAGCACTTTGGAGGCCAAGGCGGGTGGATCACCTGAGATCAGGAGTTCAAGACCAGCCTGACCAACATGGTGAAACCCTGTCTTTAAAAAAATAAATAAATTAAATAAATAAATAAATAAATAAATACAAAACATTAGCTGGGCGTAGTGGCCCACACTTGTAAACCCAGCTACTCGGGAGGCTGAGGCAGGAGAATGGCTTGAATCCAGGAGACAGAGATTGCAGTGAGCCAAGATCGCACCACTGCACTCCAGACCAGCTGACAGTGAGATTCTGTCTAAAAAAAAAAAAAAAAAAAAAGTTGGTATACAACCCCCCACTGCTAAATTTGACTGGCTTTAAAAAAAAAAAAAAAAAAAAAAACAGAAGGCCTGTGAGGCCGAGGCGGGTGGATCACGAGGTCAAGAGATCGAGACCATCCTGGTCAACATGGTGAAACCCCGTCTCTACTAAAAATACAAAAATTAGCTGGGCATGGTGGCACGTGCCTGTAGTCCCAGCTGCTCGGGAGGCTGAGGCAGGAGAATTGCTTGAACCCAGGAGGCGGAGGTTGCGGTGAGCCGAGATCGCGCCA
>PVKV010034498.1:0-17621 GCA_004027835.1 Alouatta palliata | reverse complement strand
TTGTGTCCTTTGTAGGGACTTGGATGAATCTGGAAACCATCATTCTCAGCAAACTGATCTAAGAACAGAAAGCCAAGCACCATATGTTCTCACTCATAGGTGGGTGTTGAACAACGAGAACACGCGGACTCAGGGAGAGGAGCATCACACACAGGGGACAGTTGGGGAGGGGTAGGGGAGAGACAATGGGGGTGTGGAGGGGGGGTGGGGAGGGAGGGGAGGGTGGGGAGGGATAACATGGGGAGAAATGTCAGATAGAGTATGCACCTAAAGTAAAATAAATAATTTTTAAAAATAAGGAGAGTTGCTGATATTCAACATGCTCAACCATTTTTATTTTATTTTATTTTTTGAGACGCAGTCTCACTTTGTCACCCAGGTTGGAGTATAATGGCACAATCTTGGCTCACTGCAACCTCCCACCTCCTGGGTTCAAGCAAGTCTCCTGCCTCAGCCTCTTAAGTAGCTGGGATTACAGGCATGTGCCACTACGCCCAGCTCATTTCATTATTTTAGGAGAGATCAGCTCTCATCATGTTGGCCAGGCTGGTGACAAACTCCTGACCTCAAGTGATCCGCCCACCTAGGCCTCCCAAAGTGCTGGGATTACAGGCTGAGCCACCACGCTTGGCCATACTCAACCACTTTAGAATCTGATAGATGTGCAAGTTAATGCCTTGGCCCTCTAACTTAAGAAGTATTGCTTTTGTTCACTTTATCTTCTACTTTCAAGGTTAGGGCTACCTGTAAGGTTTGGAAGAGAGAGAACTTTTTGAAATGTTAACAAACACCAATTTACTAATTAATCAGACTTCTCTAATACTTCTGAACTTTTCATCTGTCAAAGGCTTTACTTAATTTTCCTATCATTTAGTCTACTATAAGGCACAGAGCTAAAGAGTGGAGATGAGCAGAGCAAGGGAATGAGACTAAATACAGTACACGTGTCAAATCCACGCACGGATGCTCTAGACATTAGATTTAAGCTACCTGGAGCTCTACACAAGATACCATACCTCAAGCATATTATCTATTTTTCATTATTGTGGGAAAACATTTGACTTAATTAACCAATCTAGATGGTTCTGTTTTTTCCCATCCCGACTCCTCCCCAAGATGAAAAAGGTTACTAAAACTACTGACTTTTCCTCATCTATCACTATTACTCTATTTGAGCTCTGACATTTTCTTAGCCAAAAAAATTTTTAAACAGCTTAATTTTAGAGGATGAACATAGGAAGAAGTCATTCTTGGCTATCAATTAACTAGAAGCAAAGACAAAATCTTGCATTTCCAATTGATTTTTTTTTCTTTAGGTTCTGAGGTACATGTGCAGATCATGCAGGATTGTTTCATAGGTACATACATGGCAATGTGGTTTGCTGCCTCCATTCCCCTCGTCACCTATATCTAGCATTTCTCCACATGTTATCCCTCCTCAACCTCCCCACCCCCCACTGTCCCTCCCCTAGACCCCCCAACATACCACCCCAGTGTGTGATGCTCCCCTCCCTGTGTCCATGTGTTCTCATTGTTCAACACCTGCCTATGAGTGAGAACATTCAGTGCTTGATTTTCTGTTCTTGTGTCAGTTTGCTGAGAATGATGGTTTCCAGACTCATCCATGTCGCCACAAAGGACACAAACTCATTGGTTTTTATGACTACCTAGTATCACATGGTGCCACAATTTCCTTGTCCAGTCTATCATAAATGGGCATTTGGGTTGGTTCCAAGTCTTTGCTATTGTAAACAGTGCTACCGTGAACATATGTGGGCATGTGGCTTTATAACAGAATGATTTATAATCCTTTGACTATATACCCCGTAATGGGATTGCTGGGTCAAATGGAATTTCTATTTCTAGGTCCTTGAGGAATCGCCACACTGTCTCCCACAAAGGTTGAACTAATTTACACTCCCACCAACAGTGTAAAAATGTTCTTATTTTCCACAGCCTCTGCAGCATCTGTTGTCTCCAGATTTTTTAATGATCACCATTCTAACTGGCGTGAGATGGTATCTCAAGGTGCTTTTGATTTGCCTTTCTCTAATGACCAGTGATGATGAGCATTTTTTCATATGTTTGGTAGCCTCATAGATGTTCTTTTGAAAAGTGCCTGTTCATATCCTTAGCCCACTTTTAAATGAGTTTGTTTGTTCTTTTCTTGTAAATCTGTTTTAGCTCTTCATAGATTTTGGACATTAGCCTTTTATCAGATGGGTAGATCACAAAAATTTTTTCCCATTCTGTTGGTTGCCAGTTCACTCTAATGATTGTTTCTTTTGCTTTGCAGAAGCTCTGGAGTTTAATTAGATCCCATTTGTCTATTTTGGCTTTTGTTGCCAATACTTTTCGTGTTTTAGTCATGAAGTCCTTGCCTATGCCTACATCCTGAATGGTTTTGCCTAGGTTTCCTTCCAGGGTTTTTATGGTGTTAGGTCTTATGTTTAAGCCTTTAATCCATCTGGATTAATTTTAGTGTAAAGTGTCAGGAAGGAGTCCAGTTTCTGCTTTCTGCACATGGCTAGCCAGTTTTCCCAAAACCATTTATTAAACAGGTAATCCTTTCCCCATTGCTTGTTTTTGTCAGTTTTGTCAAAGATCAGATGGTTGTAGATGTGTGGTGTTGCCTCCAAGGTTTCTGTTCTGTTCTATTGGTCTATATCTCTGTTTTGGTACCAGTACCATGCTGTTTGATTACTACAGCCTTGTAATATACTTTAAGTCAAGTAGTGTGATATCTCCCGCTTTGTTCTTTTTGCTTAGGATTGTCTTGGCTATGCAGACTCTCTTTTGGTTCCATATGAAGTTTAAGGTGGTATTTCCAGTTCTGTGAAGAAGGTCATTGATAGCTTGATGGGGATAGCATAGACTGTATAAATTACTTTGGGCAGTATGGCCATTGTCATGATATTGATTCTTCCTAACCATGAGCATGGAATGTTTTTCCATCTGTTTGTGTCTTCTCTTATTTCCTTGAGCAGTAGTTTGTAGTTCTCCTTGAAGAGGCTCTTTACACCCTTTGTTAGTTGAATTCCTAGGTATTTTATTCTCTTTGTAGCAATTGTGAATGGCAGTTCACTCTTGATTTGGCTCTCTTTATGTCTGTTATTGGTGTACAGGAATGCTTGTGATTTTTGCACATTGATTTTGTATCCTGAGACTTTGCTGAAGTTGCTTATCAGTTTCAGGAGATTTGGGGCTGAGACAATGAGGTCTTCTAAATATACAATCATGTAATCTGCAAAGAGAGACAATTTGACTTCCTCCTTTCCTAATTGAATACCCTTTATTTCTTTTTCTTGCCTGACTGCTCTGGCTAGAACTTCAATACTATATTGAATAGGAGTGGTGAGAGAGGACATCCTTGTCTAGTGCCAGATTTCAAAGAGAATGCTTCTGGTTTTTGCCTATTCAGTACGATATTGGCTGTGGGTTTGTCATAGATAGCTTTAGCTTTTATTATTTTGAGAAACATTCCGTCAACACCTAGTTTATTGAGAGTTTGTAGCATAAAGGGCTGTTAAATTTTGTCGAAGGTCTTCTCTGCATCTGTTGAGGTAATCATGTGGTTTTTGTCTTTGGTTTTGTTTATGTGGTGAATTACGTTTACAGACTTGAATATGTTGAACCAGCCTTGCATCCCTGGGATGAAGCCTACTTGATAGTGATGGATACACTTTTTGATGTGCTGTTGCAATTGGTTTGCCAGTATTTTATTGAAGATTTTTGCATCCATGTTCATGATGGATTTTGGCCTCAAGTTTTCTTTTTCGGTTGAGTCTCTGCCGGGTTTTGGTATCAGGATGATGTTCGTCTCATAAAGTGATTTGGGAAGGATTCTCTTGGTATTGTTTACAATAGTTTCAGAAGGAGTGGTACCAGCTCCTCTTTGTACATCTCGTAGAATTCGGCTGTGAACCCATCTGGACCTGGACTTTTTTTTGGTTGACAGACTAGTAATTGGTGCCTCAATTTCAGCCCTTGTTATTGGTCTATTCAGGGTTTCAACTTCTTCCTGGTTTAGGCTTGGGAGGGTCCAGGAATTTATCCATTTCTTCCAAGTTTACTGGTTTACATACATAGAGCTGTTTGTAGTAATCTCTGATGGTAGTTTGTATTTCTGTGAAATCAGTGGTGATATCCCCTTTATTGTTTTTTATGGCATCTATTTGATTCTTCTCTCTTCTCTTATTAATCTGGCTAGCAGTCTGTCTATTTTGTTGATCTTTTCAAAAATTAGTTCCTGGATTTATTGATTTTTTGAAGGGTTTTTCATGTCTCTGTCTTCTTCAGTTTTCCTCTGATCTTAGTTAGTTCTTGTCTTCTGCTAGCTTTTGAGTGTTTTTGATCTTGCTTCTCTAGCTCTTTCAAATTTTGATGATAGGGTGTCAATTTTAGATCTTTCCTCACTTCTCATGTGGGCATTATTGCTATAAATTTCCCTCTAGACACTACTTTAAATGTGTCCCAGAGATTCTGGTACATTGTCTCTTTGTTCTCTTTTGTTTCGAAGAACAACTTTATTTCTGCCTTCATTTCATTGTTTATCCAGTCAACATTCAGGAGCTAGTTGTTCAGTTTGCATGAAGTTGTGCGGTTCTGAGTTAGTTTCTTAATCTTGAGTTCTAATTTGACTGCACTGTGGTCTGAGAGACTGTTTGTTATGATTTCTGTTCTTTTGCATTTGCTGAGGAGTGATTTACTTCCACTTAATGTGGTCAATTTTAGAGTAGGTGTGATGTGGTGCCGAGAAGAATGTATATTCTGTGGATTTGGGGTGGATAGTTCTATAAATGTCTATTAGGTTTGCTTGGTCCAGATCTGAGTTCAAGTCCTGAATATCCTTGTTAATTTTCTGTCTCCTTGATCTAATATTGACAGTGGAGTGTTAAAGTCTTCCACTATTATTGTGTGGGAGTGTAAGTCCCTTTGTAGGCCATTAGGAACTTGCTTTATGTATCTAGGTGCTCCTGAATTGGGTGCCTATATATTTAGGGTCATTAGCTCTTCTTGTTGCATTGATCCTTTTACCATTACGTAATGCCCATCTTTGTCTCTTTTGATCTTTGTTGGTTTAAAGTCCATTTTATCAGAGACTAGGATAGAAATTCTTTTTTTTTTTTTTGCTCTCCTTTGCTTGGTAAATCTTCCTCCATCCCTTTATTTTGAGCCTATGTGTGTCCTTGCATGTGTTTCCTGAATACAGCACAACAATGGGTCTTGACTTTTTATCCAATTTATCAGTCTGTGTCTTTTGATTGGGGCATTTAGATCATTTACATTTAAGGTTAATATTGTTATGTGTGAATTTGATCCTGCCATTTTGAGGCTAGCTGGTTGTTTTCCCCATTAGTTGATGCAGTTTCTTCACTGTGTTGATGGTCTTTATCATTTGGTATGTTTTTTCAGTGGCTGGTACTGGTTGTTCTTTCCATGTTTAGTGCTTCTTTCAGGATCTCTTGTAAGGCAGGCCTGGTGGTGACAAAATCTCTGAGCAATTGTTTGTTCATAAAGGATTTTATTTCTCCCTTGCTTCTGAAGCTTAGTTTGGCTGGATATGAAATTCTAGGTTGAAAGTTCTTTTCTTTAAGGATGTTGAATATTGGCTCCTACTCTCTTCTGTCTGTAGGGTTTCTGCCAAGACATCTGCTGTGAGTCTGATGGGCTTCCCTTTGTGGGTAACCCAACCTTTCTCTCTGGCTGCCCTTAGCATTTTTTCCTTCATTTCAACCCTGTTCAATCTGACAGTTATGTGCCTTGGGGTTACTCTTCTTGACGAATACCTTTGTGGTGTTCTCTGTATTTCCTGGACTTGAATGTTGGCCTGCCTTGCTAGATTGGGGAAGTTCTCCCAGATAAATGTCCTGAAGAGTGTTTTCCAGCTTGGATTCATTTTTTCTGTCACATTCAGGTATACCTATCAAATGCAGACTATGTCATTTCACATAATCCCATATTTCTTGGAGGCTTTGTTCATTTCAGTCTTTTTTCTCTAATCTTGCCTTCTCATTTTATTTCATTGAGTTGATCTTCAATCTCTCATATCCTTTCTTCTGCTTGGTCAATTCGGCTATTGAAACTTGTGTACACTTTGCGAAGTTCTCGTGCTATGTTTTTCAGCTCCGTCAGGTCATTTATATTCTTCTCTAAGCTGTTTATTCTAGTTAGCACTTTGTCTAACCTTTTTTCAAGGGTCTTAGTTTCTTTGCATTGGGTTAGAACATGTTCTGTTAGCTCAGAGAAGTTTGTTGTTACCTACCTTCTGAAGCCTGCTTTTGTCAATTCATCAGACTCATTCTACATCCAGCTTTGATCCCTTGCTGATGAGGAGTTGTGATCCCTTGGAGGAGAGGCATTCTGGTTTTGGGTGTTTTCATCCTTTTTGCGTTGGTTTCTTCCCATCTTTGCGGATTTATCTACCTGTGGTCTTTGTAGTTGGTAACTTTCAGATGGGATCTCTGAGTGGATGTCCTTTTTGTTGATGTTGAAGCTATTTCTTTCTGTTTTTTAGTTTTCCTTCTAACAGTCAGGCCCGTCTGCTGCAGGGCTGCTGGAGGTCCACTCAACACCCTGCTTGCCTGGGGATCACCTGCTGGGGCTGCAGAAAATAAAGGGTTGCTGCTGGTTTCTTCTCTTGTTATCTTAGTCCCAGAAGGGTATCCGTGAGATGTCAGCCTGAGCTCTCCTTTATGATGTGTCTCTTTGGATATACAGGGGTGGGGAAGCTGCTTGAGGAGACAGTCTGTCCTTATAGGAGCTCAAGTGCTGTGCTGGGAGCCCCACTGTTCCATTCAGGGCTGCTAGGTAGGTACATTTAGGTTTGCTGCAGTGGAACTCATAACTGCCTCTTTTCCCAGGTGCTCTGTCCTGGGAAAGTGGGGCTTTATTTATAAGTTCCTGACATGTTGCTGTCTTTTTTTAGAGATTCCCTGCCCAGCAAGGAGGTAGTCTAGTCACAGTCTGCCAGCAGAGGCGCTGCTGAGCTGCTGCGGGCTCTGCCCAGCTGCTGTGTAAACTTCCTTGTGGTTTTGTTTACAGAGGCACAGTTAGAACTGTCTCAGTAATGGTGGTCTGCCTCAGTAATGGTGGTCTGCCTCAGTAATGGCGGACTGCCTCAGTACTGGCGGACTGCCTCAGTAATGGTGGACTGCCTCAGGAATGGCGGATTGCCTCAGTAATGGCAGACTGCCTCAGTGGTGGATTGCCTTGGTAATGGCGGACGCCCTTTCCCCCACCGAGCTGGACCATCCTGGGTCAGGCTGCACTTGCTGGGAAACTCTCAATCCAGAGCATTTCAGATTGCTGGTCTTGGTGGGGCTGGGACCCACTGAGCCAGATCACCTGGCTCCCTGTTTCAGCCCCCTCTTTTTCAGTTGAATGGGCAGCTCTGTCTCCCACGCATTCCAGGTGCCAGCTGAAACAGTCACCCATATTTATGTGAGTTTTTGTGTGGAAACCTGCAGTGCCAGCTGAAACAGCTATGCTGAAAACTCATGACACTTCTTGGCCTGGGAATCTCCTGGTCTGCAGGCAGTAAAAACTCATTTGGAAATGCGATGATCACTCACCCTCTGTGTTGCTCTTTCTGGGAACTGCACTCCAGAGCTGTTCCTATTCAGCCATCTTGGATCCTCTCCAATTGATCTTTTTAACCCATCTCCTCTGTCCTTCTAGCTCTAAGAGCAGACACCATTTGGTACTCAATGCTTGAAAGGAGCAGATAAGAATGAATAGAGCGAGGTCCATGAAGCTTCAGAAAGTACAACTGTGCCATCAAAAACAACTAGTGTAGAGAATTTATTGCACATGGCAGTCTAGCTGAATCGTTTATTGCCTGGTGGACTAACGCTTCTTACTATTTCTGTCCTCTCTTTGATTCAGAAAAAAAAACAAAAACACAAAGGCAAGAGATAAAAACAACAGTCTACTAGATTATAAACTGTGCGTACAGACTATTATAAAAGTTAAATACACATATGCACTCTTCTCGATCATTTAATGCAAGTCCAAAGATCTTGCTGGTAACAAATTATACAATTAATTATTTAATTGTATAATTATATTAATTATTTAATGGTTTTTAAATTAGTGTATGTAGAAAGATGATTAATTAATTGTATAATACCATATTATTAAATTGTTTTTGAATTAGTGTATGTTGAAAGCTGTTTCCTAAGTTGCCTCGTCTTTTAAACTTGTATTTCATACTGACTGCCTTTCAGTTCAATAGTTTATTGAACATCTATTATATGTCACACTCTGTTCTGGGCAATGGAGATGTAAGTTACAAATGGCCTCTGATCTTGAGGCGCTTGTAATGAGTTTGTGAAGAAGATACTGTATATGTAATTTTAAAAAAAGGTGGTTGAATTACACACGGTGGCGCCTATCTGTAGTCCCAGCTACTTGGCAGACTGAGGGAGCAGAATCTCTTGAGCCAGGAGTTCAAGGCTGTAGTGAGCTGTAATTGCACCTGCAAATAGCCACTGTACTCCAGTGCAACACAGCGAGACTCTGTCTCTAAAACTGTAAGTAACTAAATTAAAGGCTGGTTGGTGTAACAGTGATAGAATACTCAGGTTAATGCTGGAACATGGAGTGGAAGCATGAAAGAGGGCAGGGAAGGTTTCCTAGAGCAAATGATGCCTCAAACGAGGTCTGTAGAAGGACAGGCATTTAACTATTGGGAGAAATATTTCAGGCAGAAAGAAGAACGAGTGCCTAAGGCACAGAGGACTGAAATAGCATGATGGACGCTGCCCAGGAGAGGGAGTGGCTAGGAACCCCAGGCAACTTTGCATTTTTGGAGATTAAATGAGAAGCAGAGAGTAACAGAAGTCAAGACATAACAAAATCTGTCTAAAATCCTGGCCTGTAGGTGGCCAGATGCCACTGAGAGGTTCAACTAGAGGAATGAACCAGACAGATCTGGGTTTGAGATTCATCACTCTGGCAACTTATGGCATAGGATGGCCTCTCAGAAGGTGAGAAGTCAGGGGCTACTTTCTATAGCCCAGATTCTTCAGTGTCACTATCAGGAATGCAATCATTCCTGAAAGTTTACTGAAGAATGATTCTAGGGGTGCCATGAGATCACTGGACCCAGAAACAGTCTGGAACCTCAACTGGACCACCGGGCCATTTAAGGTCTCTCCTCTGGTGACTCCCGTGAATCACAGATTGATTGGATAATGGCTGTTTGCATACTAGCTGCCTCTGACAAGCTCTAAGGTTTAAGTGGGCAAGTAGATCTCCTCCTCCATCAATGTTTGCTTTTTAACTCAAGCTCTGGAATAGAAGCTGTTAACAAACAGCAGAACAGAACCTGTCAAACACAAGTTAATTATGTTGAATTTGTACTTATGTCTCCTCCTAACAAATACAAACTGGGATACCACAGGCTTTTGTTGCCTTCACTTTTTCCTAATTTAACATTTAAAAAAGCATTACACTGGGCAGGTAAGGGAGCACCTGAGTAAATAAAAATGCTTTCCAGCTTTGTCTATGAATCATTCTCTACTCGCCTTACAGGTTTTTCTCGAGTTGCCTCAGGGGAGCCCAGGGACTGCAGTCACAGTAGGCCTAGGAGCTCATGTCAGACCTGAGCTCTTTTCCCAATTCTCTGCAACTCCTCTTCACCCACCCCAGCCCAGCAACTCACAGCCAAGAGCTAATGTAAGAAATTCCGAAACAACACATAAGTAGCCTTCATTCCCACCAACTGAAGATCTCATTTCTTATCTCACTCTTGGTCCCACATCTCTTGCTTGGCTCTGATTTTTTTTTTGCCTTCCCCTCCTTTATGTTTACTATCCAAAAAAGATAAAATTAAGCATTTGTTCCCAGTATCCACTCTCTGAAATATTATTTTCCTGTCTGTCATCAAAACCTTCCTTTTCCATAGCCAACCTAGCAAAATCTCACCTTCTCCATTCCCAGGCCATTTCTAGCCATAATGGTCCCTTCTCTTGACTTAATTCCTATAATCACGGTTATTCATTTTGTAATACTGTATCCTGCAATGTCATCTGAATTAGCTTATACTTTTTTTTAAAGCTGAAACCAATGCGTATACATTCTCAAGTCCCACCTGTGATGCCTACAGTGGCATGCCTGAAGTGTGGGCTCAGTAAACCTCCATTGAACAATCACACTTGGACAACCACATAAATTTCTTCAACCAGTATTTTCATTCATAAAGATAACAGAAAGATCCTCAAGAGCCTCTGTAGGCAGAGACTGAGAGCATTTTCCAGATTTATTTAAAAGGAAAATTCAAGGCCTAAAAAAGGTTAAAAACACCTGCCGAAAGGTAAAGAAATGGCTGAGCCAACAATAGGACCATGAGTGTCCCCACTTTACAAAAGAAAATACTTAACAACTAAACACCATCCCCTCTGACAACGTTATCCTTACCTTCAACTCAAGACTCATCTGCACCAAAAGTATTATATATCTATACTGTGCTTCAGAGAACCCAAAATGTCTGATAATGCTGAAGTCATTTGTACTGGTTATGGAAAGGAATAATATGATTCTGAGACCAATAATTATCTTTTAACAATGTGGAAGAGTACTGACATATTCCTCACGTTTGGAGAAAGCCTGCCTGGGACAGAATCTGACAGGGCAGATGACCCACCTACATATAATCAAGAAGCTGATAATACATCAGGTGTTTGGAAAGTGGCACAGAATACTAAATGGATCATATCAGACTTAGCCCAGCAGAAATGATTATAATCAAAGGTATTACGCACATACAAACAAACAAAATGGGGCTGGGAGCAAAGATTATGTAGTGAGAGAGACTTTCTCAGCCTAATGAAATGACTGGAGCTGAAAATGTTCTCAATGACAAACATATGAGTGCCAGGCACGGTGGCTCACACCTGTAATCCCAGACTTTGGGAGGTCAAGGTGGGCAGATCACATGGTCAGGAGTTCAAGACCAGCTTGGCTAACATGGTGAAACCCTATCTCTACTAAAAATACCAAAATTAGCCAGGCATGATGGCAGATGCCTGTAATCCCAGCTACTCAAGAGGCTGAGGCAGGAGAATTGCTTCAACCTGGGAGGTGGAGGTTGCAGCAAGCTGAGATCATGCCATTGCACTCCAGCCTGGGCAACAGAGCAAGACTCTGTCTCACATATGTGTGTGTGTGTGTGTGTGTGTGTGTGTGTATGTATATATATATATATATATATATATATATATATGATTATGTACTAAAGGATTTTTTTAAGTGAGCACAAATAATTAAATTAGTAATCATACATGTTCTAATCTACAAATATATAATGTACATTTTAAACACAAAACAGAAATTTATAAAAGGTAAAGACAGAAACAGACCTGCTAAAACATTCTTCCTACACCCAGTGGACTACTAGGCTCATTCCTTAGGATTCACCACCTCACTTTGGAGCCACTGCTTTAAAATATTTATAAAAGTGCAAAGCTAAAGGTTATTATTCTAATTATCTGGAAAACTCCAAAATTACTTTCTTCCCTTAACTAAATAAAGCATATGTGCCCTAAGGTCCATAGAAAATCCATTAAAATTCTAACAGTAAAAAGTCAGAGAATGCACAAAAAAATCACATAAGGTTCATACTGGATAGTAACGAAAAGCTACAAAATATAAATGGCTCAGAAGCAGAATTGATTTTGTTCGTTTTTTATCTAAACCATGTCCGCTATAATTGTTGTGATTTACATGGTCAGTGCTTTAACCCATGTGCTATTTCCGGCCACAGGAAGGAACTGGGTATTCATTAAAAAACTGTCACATAAATAGCCACTTACCAGCTCACCTGCGGAATGCAATGTTGGGCAAGTAGTAAAGAATGCCAATTTTATTTATTTTACTACGTGTAAACTCCCTAAGGAAAGGGGTAGGCTAGTAAATTTTCTGAACATTCAACCCTTAATTATCCACACAGCAGATCAGAGAAGTCAAAGTAGTAATCAAAAAAATTTTTATAATCACTTTGTAATGAAGGCACATATTCAGGTATAGTCAGGCATTTTTCATTAAATTACACAAAGACCACCAGCCCCAAAACAGCAGAGCACAGAGGTCAAACACATGGGTTTTGGAGTCAAGGGACCAAAGCCTAAGTAATGGCTGAGTAACTTACTAGTTGTATAACCTCAAGCAAGTTATTTAAGCTCGGTAATTTTCTATTCCCTCATCTGTAAAATGAGGAAGCTAACACTAGCTACCTTATAAGTTTGTGGAGAACATTAAGTGATATAAGGCATTTGAAGTACTCAATAGAGTACTTGGTAAATGTTTAATAAATGTGTATTTTAGTATTATTAGAGCTTAAGGACTGGATGGAAATCAGCAGGGAAGAGAGAAAGAGAGAGGATGTAATTATGGTCAAGTATATTGCAAAGTGATATAAAATCACTTTAAGGAACAACTGCTGTTCTTCTAAAAATATCCAAGGAACAGGCATGTACCCTAATTGCTTTTGTGAAAACCACAGTTTTTGACCAGATACCTGTTCTAGGAAAGCAAGAAGAAAAAGTTACTTCTCTTCCTATCTGAAAGAGTTTCCCTCCCTATGTTTCTAGAAATCTAGTTACCTACCACAGAGGTAGGAAACCCTGATTCAGTGTGATGGAAGCCCCTGGGGCTACTCAGACTAGCAGAAAAAAAAAAAAAAAGAAAGTGAAATTCATACATTACCTGTGCCCAGTGGTTTTTAAATACAATCATGCATGTTTCTGGGTCAACTCCCTGTAGGCTCACAGCCTGCTGGAGTTTGCTTTCTGTCGAAACCGATGACATCATAAACCTTCATAAATCAATGCTTCTAAGTCATATTTAATTTTCATTAAAATTTGGTAAGCAGTCACTAACTTTCAAGTTCGAGAAATGTAACTTCTTTGCATTTCATTGTCACCTTCCAAAATCTGTAATGGCAATAAACAAAAAGTTAATTTTATTATGTTCATAAATTAAATAGGACACTGCCTATTACATTTAAATCAAAGCACAGACATTCTCAAAGTCCAACACAGAAAAAAAAAATCTACAAAACAGATATTATACTCAACCTAAAGGCTCTTCTATTTTCTCCCACTTTGCTACTGAAAATACAAAATAATAGTGCTACCCAAGCTACATGAATAAATGAAACAATTATTGGCTTTATTCTCTCCACTACAACCAACCACAACCCTCAAAATTACTATTCTAAATTGCTCAAATCTAGTTTCTAGAATCAAGCGAGAAACTATTAGGTTGGTCCAAAAGTAACTGCGGTTTTTGCCATTGATGTTAATGACAAAAACTGCAATTATTTTTGCTTCAACCTATTATTACACCACTGATTGCAAAGTTTAAAAACACCCAGTAACAGGAAAACCATGAGTTAGCAGCAAGACAAATAAATGGCTTGATGCAACTTGGGGGTGGTATTATAAAACGGCACCCAGATTCCTGAGTCTAATATGATTGAATACTTTTTTTAAATCAATGGCTGTCAGAATTGAAAGGATTCTCAATCATAAACTAGGTTAAAGTTTCTAGCTCTTCTGAAAAATAATAGAATTCCAAGTAACCTTGACAAATCAGAGATGATCCATCAAAAACAAGATATGGTTTATTAGGTGTGAGTGCAAGGTACACTTACAAATGAAAAACGAAACACAGATAAAATACGAAGAAATTCTGACTACAAGAGAGCAAGTAGGGGAAAAAAGAAATTGGGGTCATAGAGTGTACGGTGAATATGATCCAGCTGTGTGGTGCTAACTGACGAAAGCAGTAAGACAGTGGTATTGTCTCACTAATTTGATCAGCCCATAAAAGGACTGGGTATAATTCAAAATTTTATTTTTTTAGTGTACAGATTGGGAAGAGCTCGAAAAAAGTAATTAAAATTACCAGAACCCTGGAAAACAAAAGCCATAAAAAAAGTTTCCAGACTTGAAAGACCAAAAGAAAACAAGAGGTAGCCATTTTCAACAGAGTAATACGAAGGGTGTTACAAGGAGAACACCGATTGGCTGTTCCTCCCTACAAAAGGTAAGATGGGAGGAAGTGGGCTTCAGAGGAGACTTAGGGGTTAAGCTCCTTGTGGAGAGTAGAATTAAACACTGGAAAATAGTTAAGGAGTATTTAAAACAGCACTTCTGTTGATAGGAGGGCAATTATTCAACATGAAAAGGTCTTAGAAAGAATTTTTAGGACATAAGAACAGAACACTTCCAAGAATAGTTCTGAGAAAAAGAAATTTTTTTTTTGAAAAGAAACATTTTTTAAGTAGATGGAAGAGGATTAAGGTATATAGAAAGGACAATCTGTTAGAAGAAGTACACAAATCACATACTCAAGGAAAATTGCCTGTGTGTTTCTTCTATAACTGTATTTTATTATTAAAACTGAATTCCCCAAACTAAAATTCCAAATAATACAAACCTGTTTTCAGTGGACATTGTTCACTGTCAACCATGGCCCTTTGCTACTATGGAATTGATCTGGTGTTTCAAAAATCAGGAGTGGCTACCCCACACATGCAGAGTCTGCATTCTCCCATCCCCACAGTCCCTGCCACCACTCCCTGTGATCTTACTGCCAGAACTTTCACCTCATTCAGGTTACCTCACTAGCCTTTATAAGGATTTACGTTTACAGCCTTCTTTTAAGTGATAAGAGATAAAACAAGATTCTGAATCAACTTCCTCATTATTCTACACACTACATTTCTGTGAAAATGTCAAGGCCTTCTATTTAGGTTACATAGTGATAATAATGAAGAAACTCAAAGTTTGGGGTTATCCCAGAGACTGAAAAACTCTAAGACTCAGATTCCTTCCAGTTCCAGAATTCAAAGATTCTTCTTCAGAGGTATGAAAGGAACATACATCATGCCAATTGCTTCTAAATCCAAACAGAAACATACGCTAAGATGCTTTAAGTTAGTTTTCAGAAGGAATTTACATGCAATCTTCTCAGAAATGGCAAGAAGGCAGTATAGACAGGATAAATAGCCACTGTCATGAGCTTACTAGTTTCCTGTTGTTGTTGTTTGTTGGTTGTTGTTGTTGTTGTTTTAGAGATAGGGTCTCAATCTGTTGCCCAGGCTGGAGTGCAGGCGGCATCATAGCCTTGAACTCCTGGGCACAAGCAAGCCTCCTGCCTAAGCCTCCCGACTAGCTGGGACGACAGGCATGTGCCACCACACCTGGCCGATTTTTTTTTCATTTTTTGTACAGACAGGGTCTCGCTATGTTGCCTAGGCTGGTTCTGAACTCCTGGGCTCAAGCAATCCTCCCACTTTGGCTTTCCAAAGGGCTGGGATTATAGGCATGAGCCACCATGTCCAGCACAAGTTAGTTTTGATAGAAAAAGAATATAAATCTCTGTATTCCTATTCCAAGGCTCTTCCCAGGAAAACACATTCTCCTTTCTACGGGCTATAATCGCTGGCCCTATTGTCTAAAGGAATGTGTCACTTTTCTAAGAAAAATGCATCTTATTTGGTTTATTCACAGCGAACATACTTTTGAAACAGATGCCTAAAGAATCAAAATGTGTCATGAATGCAGAAACTACAACATAAAGAACACTTGAGAGTGAGAGAGAAAGAATGAGGCAAGACAAACAAGCTAAGTTTGAGAAGGACACAACTATGCCAGAAGATCCTACAAATGAAAATACTACCTAGCACACCCAGAGAACAAAAAGTTGGATATTTTCATTTTCTCTCTCTCTCTCGCTCTCTGTCTCATTCCATGTTACAGTATTAAAACACTGGCATGTCAACAAGGCAATATATTAATAAAACTGAAAGAGACGGATCTATATTTATTACAGATATATAGGAACATATTTCCTCAAGCACCAAGGTGTTCAACACACTGCATTTACCTGTTAGCGGTCTTTACTTTTTTCCTTTTTTTTGGAGCCATTCCAAGCTTTTTATTAAACTCTCAAATCACAGCTAAAAGTCCCAAGTGAAGAACAGAGGACAGAATGAAGCCAAAAGCTCTAAGTAGCTAAAAGGGCTGCAGTCACTTAAATGTGAGACTGTCATGAAGACGACATCATCAGACATTTCTCCTTTCTTTTTCTCTGCACTCTTCAGTCTAAGGTACACGATGCTGAAAATGTTTTGAGTAAACCTTGCCACTGTTGGCACACATCCAGTCTGTTCTTCCCGTAAATACATACATATACATTGACTCAAATTTCATGCCTTAGACAGAGCTCTGCAAACCATTTAGATGCCAAGGAGTGATATTTTTAACCTTTCTTCAAACAAACCACCAACACAAAAAAATATCCAAAGAACTCTGCAACAGTGGGGGCATGTGGGTGTGGTTGAGTTTTTTAGTTGGACGAATGGGCAAGAAAGAGATGAGCTGTCAAAATATATATACAACAGCTTGATATTTCAGTATAAATTCTATACTGCAAAGATAGAGCTGACTGTAGACATTAAGTGGCCATATTTATATCTCATTAATATCACATATTAATATAATTAATATAATACTTTCCATCAATAAGGAAAACATTCTATTAAATATTGTCAGACAGGGATAACTGGCCTAAGAATTAGATCTATTTTTATTTGCTTTCTTCAAAAGTATATATTTTTTATTTGACTATGAAAAAAGCAAAGCATATGCTTCCACATTACAGAATTATAAAATATATCATATAGTCATAAAAGCTCAGATTCTAACCATCTAAATCACACCTCTTTTACAATGTAAAAATTTCTTCATTATTTTCCACTGTAAAAACTTCATTCTCCGATAGAAATCTTGCCCAATTGCAGACTCTTTAGAAAACTACAATAATTAGAAAAGCTAAAAATATGTCAAAATCACACTTTTTCCTGAACTATCAATAACTATATTTTTATATATCCTTCTCTCACTATCAGACTAAACTTAAATTATAAACATTGTGGCACTTACTTAAATATTATCGCATATAATCCTTCAATTATTTTATCTATTTAAATAAATATCCTCTAATAAAGAAATTTTTTATTTTTTATTTATTTATTAATATATATACTTTTTATTGCATTTTAGGTTTGGGAGTACATGTGAAGAACATGCAAGATTGTTACATAGGTACACACATGACAGTGTGATTTGCTGCCTTCCTCCCCATCACCTATATCTGGTATTTCTCCCCATGCTATCCCTCCCCAACTCCCCACCCACCGCTGTCCCTTCCCTTTTCCCCCCAACACACCCCAGTGTGAGATGCTCCCCTCCCTGTGTCCATGTGTTCTCATTGTTCAACACCCGCCTATGAGTGAGACTATGCAGTGTTTGATTTTCTGTTCTTGTGTCAGTTTGCTGAGAATGATGGTTTCCAGGTTCATCCATGTCCCTACAAAGGATGCGAACTCATCGTTTTTGATGGCTGCATCATATTCCATGGTGTATATGTGCCACATTTTCCCTATCCAGTCTATCATCGATGGGCATTTGGGTTGGTTCCAGGTCTTTGCTATTGTAAACTGTGCTGCAATGAACATTCGTGTGCATGTGTCCTTATAGTAGAATGATTTATAATCCTTTGGATATATACCCAGTAATGGGATTGCTGGGTCAAATGGAATTTCTATT
>PVKV010034497.1:5753-17723 GCA_004027835.1 Alouatta palliata | reverse complement strand
TTTTTTTTTTTTTTTGAGACCGAATTTTGCTCTTGTTGCCCAGGCTGGAGTGCAATGGCGCGATCTCAGTTCACCGAAACCTCTGCTTCCCAGGTTCAAGTGATTTTCCTGTCTCAGCCTCCCGAGTAGCTGAGATTACAGGCATTTGCCACGACGCCCAGCTAATTTTGTACTTTTAGTAGAGACAGTTTCTCCATGTTGGTTGGGCTGGTCTTGAACTCGAGACTTCAGGTAATTCGCCCACCTCAGCCTCCCAAAGTGCTGGGATTACAGGCGTGAGCCACCATGCCCAGCCTAATTTTTATATTTTTTGTAGAGACAAGGTTTTGCCATGTTGCTCAGGCACGTCTCAAACTCCTGAGCTCAAGTGATCTGCCCACCTTGGCTTTCCAAAGCTCTGGAATTACAAGCGTGAGCCACTGCACCTGGCTAAATGCGTAATATTATTTTGCGTTTGAGACTATTCACATGATAGATGAAAAGGTACACAAAAGCCGGGCGCGGTGGCTCACGCCTGTAATCCCAGCACTTTGGGAGGCTGAGGCAGGCGGATCACGAGGTCAAGAGATTGAGACCATCCTGGTCAACATGGTGAAACCTCGTCTCTACTAAAAATACAAAAAAAAAAAATTAGCCAGGCGTGGTGGCACGTGCCTGTAGTCCCAGCTACTCGGGAGGCTGAGGCAGGAGAATTGCTTGAACCCAGGAGGCGGAGGTTGCGGTGAGCCGAGGTCGCGCCACTGCACTCCAGCCTGGCGCCTGGTGACGGAGTGAGATTCTGTCTCAAAAAAAAAAAAAAAAAAAAGAAAAGGTACACAAAGCTGAGATCTTTTCTAGGCAGATTTATCTCAGCCTACCCAGATCTCTCCAGTGGCAAGTATTTATCCTGCAAGAATTGAGGTTTCTGCAAACCCATAATCTGGAAATTGAACATCGATCCTCCTTTTATACCAGTAGTGCATCCTGTATGTATTCTTTGCACCTTTTTTTCACTGAGCTTTGCATCTTATGGGCTTTGTCATATCACACAGTAAGTGAATCGGTTGGAAGATGATAGACATTTATACCATTTCAAAAAAAAAATGGCAATGAATAACCTGGTTTTCATTTCTCATGTAGACGAGCAGATCACAGAAGGAGAATATTTAAAGGCCAACTCTGTTGGGCATGGTGGCTCATGCCTGTAATCCCAGCACTTTGGGAGGCCAAGGTGGACGGATCACCTGAGGTCAGGAGTTCAAGACCAGCCTGGCCGATGTAGTGAAAACCCATCTCTACTAAAAATACAAAAGTTAGCCAGGTGTGGTGGTGCGTGCCTGTAATCTCAGCTACTCAGGAGGCTGAGGCAGGAGAATTGCTTGAACCCAGGAGGAGGTTGTAGTGAGCCAATATCTTGCCATTGCACTCCAGCCTGGGCGACAAGAGCACAATTCTGTCTCAAAGAAAAATGACCAACTCAATAATAAACCATGCCCAACAAGGTGAAACCTATTCCACACCCTCTGAAACTGTCCTTCAGAGGTAACCAGTAAACAATTTGGGAGCCAGCCTGGTGGTACACACCTGTGGTAGCAGCTACTTGGGACGCTGAGGAAGGAGGATTGCTTGAGCCCAGGAATTGAAGGCTGTAGTGATCTATGATCCCACCTATGAATTGCCACTGCACTCCAGCCTTGACAACAGAGCAAGACCCCATCTTTTTCTTTTTTTGTTTTTTTAGAGACAGAGCCTCGCTCCATTGCCCAGGCTGGAGTGCAATGGCAGGATCATAGCTCTTCACAGCCTCATATAGCTGGGATCAAAGCATCCTCCCACCTCAGCCTCCCAAGTAGCTGGGACTATAGGCACTCATCACCATGCCTGGCTAGTTAAAAAAAAAATTTTTTTTTTGGCCGGGCACGGTGGCTCACGCCTGTAATCCCAGCACTTTGGGAGGCCGAGGTGGGCGGATCACAAGGTCAAGAGATCGAGACCATCCTGGTCAACATGGTGAAACCCCCGTCTCAACTAAAAATACAAAAAAATTAGCTGGGCGTGGTGGCGCGCGCCTGTACTCCCAGCTACTCGGGAGGCTGAGGCAGGAGAATTGCTTGAACCCTGGCGGCGGAGGTTGCAGTGAGCCGAGGTCGCGGCACTGCACTCCAGCCTGGCGCCTGGTGATGAGCGAGTCTCTGTCTCAAAAAAAAAAAAAAAAATTTTTTTTGTAGAGATGGGATCTCATTACATTGCCCAGGTTGGTCTCAAATCCCTGGCCTCAAGCAACCCTTCCACCTTGGTCCATCTTTTTAAAACACACACACGAGCCAGGCATGGCCACTTACGCCTGTAATCCCAGCAGTGTGGGAGGCAGAGGTGGGTGGATCACGAGGTCAAGAGATCAAGACTATCCTGGCCAACATGCTGAAACCCCATTTCTAGTAAAAAAAAAAAAAAAAAAAAATACAAAAATTAGCTGGGCGTGTTGGCGCACACAGTGCACGCCTGTTGTCCCAGCTACTTGGGAGGCTACAGCAGGAGAATCACTTGAACCCCGGAGGCGGAGGTTGCAGTGAGCCAAGATCGCATCACTGTACTCCAACCTGGGCAACAAAAGCAAAACTTTGTCTCAACACACACACACACACACACACACACACACACACACACACACACAGAGAGAGAGAGAGAGAGTTTGGAGTGTTTTTCCAGAATATTTGGAAAGAACAACACGTAAGAGCCAAGATTTAGACAACAGACTTTTCTATGCAAGGCTTTTTTACTCAGCAGAATGCAGCTCATGGGGCCTAATTTGGCCTACCACCTGTTTTTGCACAGCCCATGAGATAAGAATGGTTTTTACATTTATAAATGGTTGAAAAAAAATCAAAAGAATATTTTGTAACACATGAAAAATATATGAAATTCACATTTCAGTGTCCAGAAATGGTTTCATTGGCTCACAGCCATATCCATTCATCTGTGAATTGTCTGTGGCTTCTTTGGCAGGGCAGTGACAGAATTAAGTCATTGAAATACAGATCAGTGGCTAGGCGTGGTGGCTCATGTCTGTAATCCCAGCACTTTGGGAGGCTGAGGCAGATGGATCACAAGGTCAGGAGCTCAAGACAAGCCTGGCCAACATGGTGAAACCCCATCTCTACTAAAAATATAAAAATTAGCCAGGCGCAGTGGCACATGCCTGTAATCCCAACTACTCAGGAAGCTGAGACATGAGAATCGCTTGAGCCAGGGAGGTGGAGGTTGTAGTGAGCCGAGATACTGCACTCCAGCCTGGGCGACAGAGCAAGACTCTCTAAAAAAAAAAAGAAAGAAAGAAAAGAAATGCAACCGAAAGAGCCTGCAAAACCCAAAATATTAGTGGTCCGACCCTTTTCAGAAAAAGGTGCTGGCCTCTTGTCTAAGTCCATGACTCAATGACTCATGTAATCATCAAAACAACGTAGCAAAATAAGTATGCTTACTCTCATTTTCCATCTAAAGGAACAGCAAGGAAGTTTAGGTAATATTTGGAATGAGGCTAGCCTTGAGTCCTGTTTCATGCTGCTAATCCCATCATCTGGCAACTCTGAATAACTTTTTTTCCTTTTTTTTGTTGAGACAGGATCTCACCGTCACCCAGGCTGGACTGCAGTGGCACTGTCACAGCTCAACATAGCCTTAACCTCCCAGACTCAGGTGATCCTCCAGCCTCAGCCTTCTGAGTAGCTTGGACTAGAGGAGCCCGCTACCATGCCCAGCTAATTTTTGTATTTTTTGTAGAGACAGGGTTTTGCCATGTTGCCCATGCTGGTCTCAAACTCCTGGGCTCAAGCGATCTGCCTGCCTCACCCTCCTAAAGTTCTAAAATTACAGGCGTGAGCCACCATGCCTAGCCTTGAATAACTTTCTAAACACAAAACTGCATATATGGTGAGCCACTTGACAGTGTAGCTTATAAGAAGGCTGAGACAGGAGAATCCCTTGAGGCCAGGAGTTTGAGACCAGCCTGGGCAACATAGCAAGATTCCATCTTTAAAAAAAAAAAAAAAAAAAGGCTGGGCGCAGTGGCTCCTGCTTGTAATCTCAGCACTTTGGGAGGCTGAGGCGGGCAGATCACAAGGTCAGGAGTTCGAGACCAGCCTGACCAACATGGTGAAACCCCATCTCTACTAAAAATGCAAGAATTAGCCAGGCATGGTGGCACGTGCACCTGTAATCCTGGCTACTCAGGAGACTGAGGCAGGAGAATTGCTTGAACCCGAGAGGCAGAGGTTGCAGTGAGCCAAGATTATACCACTGTACTCCAGCCTGGGTGACAGAGCGAGACCTCCGTCCAAGAAAAAAAAAAGAGAGAAGAGAGAAAGTTATGGTGGCATGTGCCTGTAGTCCCAGCTGGGTGACAGAGTGAGACCCTGTCTCTAAAGTAAGTAATGTATCAGTTAATAAACAACACTGCAGTGAACATCTTGCACACAAATCTTCCATCATGGGCTCTCAGGGCTCTGCTGGCTGAAGTGGGGAGGCTGGGGCAGGAGGCTTCTCTGTCTGCTAGAGAGAATGAGGACAGCAGCCCCATCTCACCGTGGTTCATTCTTCCCTTACCCAGGCTGCCCGTACTGGAGACAGCATTTCCTGCTGGCGAACCTCACCCCAACCCACTGGACTCTATCATGAGCAACCGCTTCCCCCGCTGGTTCATCCTTGGCCACCTGGAGACCCGCCAGTGTGAACTGGCTTCCACCATGTTGACAGCCGCCAAGGGTGAGGCTGGCAGCTGTCCCAGTCCCTTTGTCTTCCTCCTCCGTCATCTCCTTCCTTCCCTCTTAACTTTCCTACCTCTTCTTATCCTTTCACGAAATTCCACCCACATTCCTTGAGTACCTCCTATATGTACTGGGCACTGTCTCAGGTGCAGGGGATGTGACAGGTGACAAAACTGGCCCAGATCCCCTGCCCTGTGGAATTACATTCTAGTGGGAGATGAGAGTGATGTAATGGCTGGGGATGGTGGCTCATGCCTGTAATCCCAGCACTTTGAAAGGCCAAGGTGGGCGGATCACAAGGTCAGGAGTTCAAGACCAGCCTGGCCAACAGGGTGAACCCCTCTCTCTACTAAAAATGCAAAAATTAGCCAAGCACAGTGGCACCTGCCTGTAATCCCAGCACTTTTGGAGGCCGAGGTGGGCAGATCACTTGAGGTCAGGAGTTCGAGACCAGCCTGGCCAACATGGTGAAACCCTGTCTCTACTAAAAATACAAAAATTAGCCGGGCGTGGTAGTGGGTACCTGTAATCCCAGCTACTTGGGAGGCTGAGGCAGGAGAATCGCTTGAACCCAGGAGACGGAGGATGCAGTGAGCCAAGACCAAGCCATTGTACTCCAGCCTGGGCAACAAGAACAAAACTTTAATAATAATAATAATAATAATAGAAGCTAACATTTGAGCAGCTCCTTGCCATGTTAAGGCCTTGCCAAGTATGGGCCCACCACCACCCTGTGAGGTGGGTTCCATTGCCAGTGTTACCCATTTTACAGATGGGGCAGCCAGGGCACAGAGGTAAAGTAACTTGCTTAGGGTCACCCACCCAGAACAAGGATTTGAACCCTGGCATTCTGGATGTGCAGCCTTGAGATGAGGGAGAGGTCCACAGGACCCCTAGGTGGTTTTTTGTTTGTTTGTTTCTTTGTTGTTTCTTTGTTTTTTGAGATGGATATTGCTCTGTCGCCCAGGCTGGAGTGCAGTGCTACAATCTCAGCTCACTGCAACCTCCGCCTCCCTGATTCAGGCGATTCTCGTGCCTCAGCCTCCCAAGTAGCTGGGATTACAGGCACCTGCCACCACACCCAGCTAATTTTTGTATTTTTAGTAAAGGCAGGGTTTTGCTATGTTGGCCAGGCTGGTCTGGAACTCCTGACCTTGTGTGATCTGCCCACCTCAGCCTCCCAAAGGGCTAGGATTACAGGTGTGAGCCACTGTGCCCAGCCCCTTGTAACAGGAAAGGGGCACAGAGGAGATAACTGGCAGGGACAGGGGGCACTGAGGTCTGAATCTTCACAGAGCCTTTGCCCGGTGCACATCCCTCCACACTCACACATGTGCCCCTGGGTGGAAGGACCTGTGTGAACAGGTCGGCGGTCGTCAGAGGCTGGTGCTGGGGTGTATCCGACGATGTCCTCTGTCCCTCCCTTCTCCCAGGAGACCCCAAGTGGCTGCACGCAGTATTGGGCTCTATCCAACAGAACATTCACTCTCCCGCCCTGCTCTTCAAGCTGGCACAGGACGCCTGCAAGACAGCCACCCCAGTCAGCGCCCCACCGGACACCACGCTGCTGGGTATCGCGCTGGAGCTGGGCCTGCAGGTGAGGGCCACCAGCTCAGGGCCAGGCCTGAATGTGAGCTGCACCTCCAGGAACACGGGCTTAGTGTGCCCCACTTCCCTGGGGGCGGGGCATTTGCGTAGCTGTTCCTTTGTGGCTGGGGCCTGAGTGAGAGCCACTCCCCTTGGGGCGGGGACTGTGAGTGAGCCACACCTCTGAGGGCGTGGCCTAAGTGTCAGCCACTTCCTTGGGGGCGTGGCCTGAGTGAGCCACTCCCCTGGGAATGGGGACTAAGTGAATCGTGCCTCTCGGGATGGGGTCTGCATGTGAGCCACACCTCTGCGGGTCGGTTCTGAGTGTGAACTTCACCTTTGGGGGCAGGGCCACAGAAAGGCAAGGTCTGTGAGTAAGAGTGAGGGAATGGGGTCTCCAGTGGGGTTGAAGCCTATGAATTATTAATAGAATTTGCCTATGGAGGGGACTGAGGTTTAGGGGATAGTTGTCCCTGGAGTGGAGAGGTAAGGCCTGCAAGCTAGCAGATGGATCGCAAGCAGAGTCTGGGGGTGGGGCCTGGGAATGGTGTACTATTGGTTAAGAATCATGGGAGGGTGGGTTTGAAGCCAAGGGTGGGGCAGAGCCTACCAAGAAGGAGCTTCCTTGGGGGTGGGGCCTGAAGATGACTACCCTCTAAGGGAAGGGATTCACTACTGGGGGCCAGCTTTGGGGAAGGTCCTGACGATGAGACGCCAACTCTAGAGGTGGAGTCTGTGGTTTAAAGTCCTGTATGTGGCCGGGCATGGTGGCTCACACCTGTAATCCCAGCACTTTGGGAGGCTGAGGCGGATCGCTTGAGGCCAGGAGTTCAAGACCAGTCTGGCCAACACAGGGAAACCCCATCTCTACCAAAAAATTAGCTGGGCGTGGTGGCAGACACCTGTAGTCCCAGCTACTTGGGAGGCTGAGGCAGGAGAATCACGTGAAGCCAGGAGGCGGAGGTTACAGTGAGCCGAGAGAGCACAACTGCACTCCAGCCCGGTCGACATAGTGAGACCCTATCTTAAAAATAAAAAAAATAAGGGCCGGGCGCGGTGGCTCACGCCTGTAATCCCAGTACTTTGGGAGGCCGAGGCGGGTGGATCACGAGGTCAAGAGATCGAGACCATCCTGGTCAACATAGTGAAACCCCGTCTCTACTAAAAATACAAAAAAAATTAGCTGGGCATGGTGGCACATGCCTGTGATCCCAGCTACTCGGGAGGCTGAGGCAGGAGAATTGCTTGAACCCAGAAGGTGGAGGATGCAGTGAGCCGAGATCGCGCCATTGCACTCCAGCCTGGATAACAAGAGCGAAACTCCGTCTCAAAAAAAATAAATAAAATAAAATAAAATAATAAAAAAATAAAAATAAATAAAATAAATAAAAATAAAAAAATAGTAAAAGAAATTGGGGACTTACCCAGGTAGAACAAACAAGGGCCCACAAGGTGCAGAATGGGCCCTGGACAGCCTCCTGTGGTGAGCGGAGCCACTGTGGCACGGGGGCAAGACAAGGAGTTTTCAGAGGAGACCCATGAGGTAGGAGCTTACAGAAGGCAGGGTCTGCAGGACAGGACCTGTGGGTGGGGCCTCAGGGGAGAGGCAAGCGGGTGAGCTGCTGATCGGTGGCAGGATCTATCGGAGGTGGGGCTTATACGGCTGATGCTTTAATTGAGTCAAGGGAGAGGAGCCAACTGGAAGCACAGAGCTTTCAGGAGGGAGGGGACAGTTTGGTTTGTTCCAGTGTAAGATCTATGAGGTAGGAGCTGGGATAGGATCCCTGGGGCCTCACTTTAGAAGAACAGCAACAGTAGCAGTGATATGAACAGCTGACATTACCTGAGAGCATTTTCAAGCAACAAGCACCTTGCACAGAGCTTCATCTACACAATTTTGTTTAATTCTCACAACAGTCAGGCTGGGCACGGAGGCTCACACTTGTAATCCCAGCACTTTGTGAGGCTGAGGCGGGCAGATCACTTGAGAGGTCAGGGGTTCGAGACCAGCCTGATCAACATGGTGAAACCGCATCTCTACTGAAAATACAAAAATCCGCTGAGTGTGGTGGCAGACACCTGTAATCCAAGCTACTTGGGAGGCTGAGGCAGGAGAATTACTTGAACCCAGGAGGCAGAGGTTGTAGTGAGCCGAGATCGTGCCACTGCATGCCAGTCTGGGTGACAGAGCAAGACTCTGTCTTAAAAAAGCAAACAAATAAAAAAACCAGAACAACAATCCTATGAGACAGATACTATTTTATCTCCATTTTCTAAGTACGGAAACTGAGGCCCAGAGAGTTGAGATCGTGTATGCAGGTTCACTGGAAAGCCTTAACCTCCAAGGCTTTCTGGGCTCCATCTCCCAATGCCCCTCCATAGGCCAGCCCAAGACTCCTGCTAACCCCCTTCTCCCCACCCCTACTCTGCAGGTGATGCGGATGACTCTGAATGTGATGACCTGGCGACGGAGGGAGATGGTGCGCTGGCTGGTCAGCTGTGCCACAGAGATTGGTGAGAGCCCCTATTCTGGTTCTGCAGAGGGCACTGAGAAAACCAGGCAGATAAGAAAGAGAGAAGCGGCCGGGCATAGTGGCTCACTCCTGTAATCCCAGCACTTTGGGAGGCCAAGGCAGGAAGATCACTTGAGCCCAGGAGTTCAAGAGCAGCCTGGGTAACATAGTGAGACTCCATCTCTACAAAAAATAAATAAAAAATTAGCTGGGCGTGGTGGCACGTGCCTATAGTTCCAGCTGCTTGGGAGGCTGAGGCAGGAGGATCGCTTGAGCCCAGGAGGTCAACGCTGCAGTGAACCATGCATGATCTTGCCACTGCACTCCAGCCTGGGCGTCAGAGGAAAACCTCCTCTGGAAAAAAAAAAAAAAGAGAGAGAAGCAAGCCAGTCATGGTCGTATACCCATAGTCCAAGCTACCAAAGAGGCTGAAGTGAGATCACTTGAGCCCAGGAGACTGACGCTGCAGTGAACTGTCATTGTGTCGCTGTACTCCAGCCTGAGAGGTGGGGTGAGACAAGGTCTCTAAAACATTTTTTAATAAAAAGAGGCCTGGGTGCAGTGGCTCATGCCTGTAATCCTAGCACTTTGGGAGGCGGAGATGGGCGGATCACTTGAAGTCAAGAATTTGAGACCAGCCTGGCCAACATGGCAAAACCCCCTCTCTACTAAAAGTACAAAAAATTAGCCAGGTGTGGTAGTGTGTTCCTGTAATTCCAGCTACTTGGGGGGGCTGAGGCAGGAGAATCACTGGAACCCTGGAGACGGAGGTTGCAGTGAGCCCAGAACTCTCTACTGCACTCCAGCCTGGGTGACAGAGCAAGACTCCGTCTCAAAACACAAAAACGGAAAAAGAAGCAGAGACTCTTCCCTGATTCCGGCCTGTGCTCAGGGCTTGGCTGGGAGGGAATGTCCGGTCAGCCGATGGAGCTGGACAAAGGCCTAGAAGCTGGCCAGGCTACTGTGTCTGCAGAGGGCGGGTGGGGGCGCGTGGGGGCGGTGTGCAGAAAGAGGCTCCAAAGCTTAGCCTTTTAGCACGTGGTTGCCACGTGGTCCAGCTGCACCCTAATGATTTGGAAAGGAAGTTTCTGTTCAGCGTGCTGTGGGGGTGGCAGTGTCATGGTCAACCCACGCATACGTGTACACGTCTCTGCCCCTCCTCCTAACGGATTTCCCCCCTCACCTCCCACCAGGCCCACAAGCCCTGATAAACATCATGCAGAACTGGTATTCCTTATTCACACCGGTGGAGGCGGCCACCATCGTGGCCGTGACCGGCACCACACAAGCCACTCTGCTGCGACTGCAGCTGGACACGCCCCGAAGGGAGGAGCTCTGGGCCTGCGCCCGCACCCTGGCCTTGCAGTGCGCCATGAAGGACCCTCAGAACTGCGCCTTGCCCGCCCTGACCCTGTGCGAGAAGAACCACTCGGCCTTCGAGGCGGCCTACCAGATCGTGCTGGACGCGGCGGCCGGCGGCCTGGGCCACGCCCACCTCTTCACGGTGGCGCGCTACATGGAGCACCGCGGGCTGCCGCTGCGGGCCTACAAGCTGGCGACGCTGGCCCTGGCGCAGCTCAGCATCGCCTTCAACCAGGACAGCCACCCTGCCGTCAACGACGTGCTTTGGGCCTGCTCGCTCAGCCACTCCCTGGGCCGGCACGAGCTCTCCGCCATCGTCCCCCTCATCATCCGCAGCATTCACTGTGCCCCGATGCTGTCCGATATTCTGCGCCGCTGGACTCTCTCGGCGCCCGGCCTGGGCCCCTTAGGGGCCCGCCGGGCCGCCAAGCCACTGGGTGCCGACCGGGCGCCTCTCTGCCAGCTCCTGGACGCGGCAGTCACCGCCTACATCACCACCAGCCACTCCCGTCTCACGCACATCAGCCCGCGGCACTACGGAGACTTCATCGAATTCCTGGGCAAGGCCCGGGAGACCTTCCTGCTGGCTCCCGACGGGCACCTCCAGTTCGCCCAGTTCTTAGAGAACCTTAAACAGACCTACAAGGGCAAGAAGAAACTCATGCTTTTGGTGCGGGAGCGTTTCGGTTGAGGGGCAGTGGGGTGCGTGGGAGGGGGGAGCGCTCTCGCCCCTGCATCTCCCACCCCTCCTCTCCAATTAGGCCCACGTGGCATTTCAGTATTATTAAGTCAGGGAAGGAACCCGGCTGGAGATGGGGGGCAGGGGAAGCGGCCTCCTGCCACGTGTGTGCCTGGGAGTGTGCGAGGGAGTGTACAAGGCTCGAGAAGCAGAAGCCATACCACCACCCAGAAGCCTGGAAAGGGTGTGTGCTTGGGCTGCTGGTATGACCCCACTTTGGGCACCCCAAAAGCAATAGGCAAATTCCCCTTACCCAGGACTGGCTTGAGCTCTGGGAGGGAGGCTGGGAGGCAGGACTTTCCAGAAATCGGCCCTCTGAGTCAATGTAGCACATCGTCCCCCGACCCCACCCTGGGTGGCCAGGGGTCTTCCCTCACCCCCTACTGCTCAGGGCCCCCCCTTGTGCCACCTTCAAAGTGGTTGCCCAGCCGGGACCAATGCCTCACCCCCACTGAAGAATTTGAAGAGGCCTCAGGCCTCAGCCTCATACCTCACCTCCCCATTTTCTTGGGCACCAGGGTCCCACGGTGGGCTCAGGGTTGGAGAAGTCACAGTTGCCCTCTTCTCTCACCTGCTAGTCTCGGGACGTACAACTCAGGAACTGAGCGAGGCTCACACTGCCCCTCCCAACCCAGGGTCAGGGGACACAGACTGAGAGAGCCAGAGACCCCGCCCTCGATCTGGAAAGGAAAGAGATCTCCCTCTTGGCGTTTTTCTGACTCTCTTTCCCCCTTTCTCCTCCTGTCTGTCTGCTTCGCCCCTTTATCTTACTCTGTTTGCATTGTTCTGCATTTACCTGCCTTTGTCTCTGCGCCTCTCTAAGTCCTCGCCCCCTCTCTGTTTGGCTATCCTTCTTTTCCACCACCTTGACCCAGGGAGGAGAAGGGAGACCATCACACCCCCAGTCACCTCACATCTTCTCCCTTCTTGTATATTAAGGACGAAAGATCACGTCATTTTGTAACTTTTTTTCTATTTATTGAACCGTATATGTCCTTTTATCCTTTTTTTTTTTTTTTTTTTAAAA
>PVKV010034496.1:0-17621 GCA_004027835.1 Alouatta palliata | reverse complement strand
TTTTTTTTTTTGAGACGGAGTTTCGCTCTTGTTACCCAGGCTGGAGTGCAATGGCGCGATCTCGGCTCACCGCAACCTCCGCCTCCTGGGTTCAAGCAATTCTCCTGCCTCAGCCTCCTGAGTAGCTGGGACTACAGGCACGTGCCACCATGCCCAGCTAATTTTTTTTGTATTTTTAGTAGAGACGGGGTTTCACCATGTTGACCAGGATGGTCTCAATCTCTTGACCTCGTGATCCACCCACCTCGGCCTCCCAAAGTGCTGGGATTACAGGCGTGAGCCACCGCGCCCAGCCAAATGACTTTTATAAACTATTGTTTCTCTCATCAAGTGTTCATAATATTTATGAAATAAGAATGCAGCTATTCTCAGATTCTTTTTTATTTTGTATTCTAATCTGCCTAATTAACCTGCATGAATATTGTATGTCTGTCTGTATGTATCTATTTGTATTGTAGTCACCTTTGGAAGAGTAAAATTTTTTTCTTTTGACACATATTAATCTAATTTTTATTTCTATAATTATCTACTAAGTAGAAGAAGTAAAATTCAAATTAATATTGGCAATATCTGAAGAGGAAAGTATATTAAATTCTTAGAAATATGTTGCTTCTTTTTATGATTTTTGCTATACTTTGGATAGCAGAAAGAAATCATATAGATAGTACTATACACACACACACACACATATATATGTATATGTTTGCATACACATACATACATACACAGAGATGGAGAGAGAAAGACAGAGACAGAGAATACCACCTACTACTGCCTATAATAGGTCCTCAATGAATAAGTATTTGGAAACCTGACATATAATGGAGGCTTCTGGCTATAAAAAAAGGCAAACAAAAATATCAGTATCAAAAAAAGCAATATTTGAAAAAAAGACTAAAAGAACTAGTTAACTGAAAGTCAAAAAACAAATTTTTAATGAAAGTAGATATTATGACTTAGAACATCAATATCATAATATACTGTTAAATTTATATTTACATAATAAATAATTTATAGTCTATCCATTGGGAATAATTAATCAAACAACCAATAATTTGGAACAATTTGATTAGAGCCTTTCAAGGAAACTTAGAAATATCATTTAGGCTTGATTTATGTACTAGAGGCTTCAGTTAGCTTTTAGCCATCTCTTTACTATCAGAATTGGTTTTGAACACAAAATTATAGAACACTCTCTTATTTGATAGGTTTTTTGGTAGATTGAAATGTTATCACTTTTACATGCAAATTTGTATTCCAGTTTTTGCTGCATAAGAGTTAGCAGGGCAACTAAATGTAACTACAACAGGTTAACATTCAGAGCTCACATTTCACTGCAGCTACAATAACACTGATTAATTTAAAATGGAAATCTATACTGGAGTTTGCACTACTTTCTTTAAATAAATCTTTCACTTACCAAGTAGTTGCATACATTTTGTACCTAAATGCTGTAGGGCTTACCTACATAGGGATAGCTGTTTGTTTAAAATATACTGGTGATTGAATAGCTGGAAGCCATAACATTTGTCCTACAGAATAAAATATCTCAAGAGAGAGAAACTACTTATATGGCTGTAGAGCTAAATCAGACACGAAATATGCCTTTCTAGCAGTAGCTTCTGAGCTGGTCAATAACAGAATTATGTTTTAAAAAGAAAATTGTGTGTTCTTTTAAAATGTTCTTTGTAATATTTGATTATAAATTGTTCTTTGTAGTATTTGATTATAAAAAATATAAATTGATGGGTAAATTTTGTGTTCTACATAACAATTAGCTTAATATCTTACTTTATCTAGTCTTATCTTGAGAATATGTATTATGGTAACACAGGTACTTTTCCCTGCATATACTTTTAGGGCAAATTTGCTCCATATGCTATTGAGCCAAAGTTTTTCAGTATTAGTATTCTTCACAGTTTTTCAAACAGTAGAAACTATTTTCTATTTAGAATTCCTCCAGAAGCCTGAGGCTTGAAAGCACTTGCTGTAGTCAACACTTTATAAGCCATCAGATCTCTGCAAAGTAACCATAGATGAAGTGTGTTTACATTGGAAAGAGAAAACTATGCTATGGTCCATCTTCTTCTGGGATCAATGAGTAAGTAAGCAGTAATTAAATACTCAACGACAGTACACCAAACAGTGATAAACAAATGCTAATGTTAATGGGTTGTAAGGGAACTCAAGCAAGAACCAATCTTTATGGGATATAATTATTTACTTAGAACAGAAAAGGTTTGGGAGACACTGAAGCTGAGAACAACTTCAGAGGCTATTACTCTAGTTATACAAATTAAAGATCATTTCATGTTTATTATTGAGGAGGAAATGTTTATTGTTGGTGGTGTTTTCTAATGGTTTAATTTATGATCTCTTTCCTTTGTCTTCTTTTTACTTTTGCAAGAGGATCTCTTGTCCATTCTCATGCTTCTGATACTGTCAATTCAGCGAAGTCTCCAAGTGCTACATATTCTGTAAACATGATGAATTGTTATGGAAGACTACAGAGGTAAAGTGTCATTTTCATCACATCATATTAAGTGTACAAACTATTCACATGTTGTATCACACCTGATTTATCACTTTGATGAATGTCTGGAACAACAGTCTGAGGTAGCATTTGCCAAGTGTCCCCACTGTAAAGTTACTCTTTTTGTTCTGCTTTCCATTATATGCTCTTTGGAGGGGATTCACTATGTGACTTCTAATGTCCTAGAAAATTTGTTGGTTTTCAGTTTGTAACTTTGTTTGTTTGTTTTCTTGCTACGTGGACAAGAGTCTCAAATTCTGAGTTTTTCTCATACTAGAACCCTAATATATCAGAATGCCTTTTAAAAGTATAAATCAGATAATATTTGTCTCATATGCTTACTTTATGACATGGCTACCACACCTCAAGTTGTTTCTTAAAGTGAAATGATAACTTTTGTTCATGTAAAAATCCATATGCCAAAATTTATAATGGCTTTATTAGGAATCACACTGACTAGAAACAATACAGATGTCCTTCAATTGCTGAATTGATAAAAAACAAAGACATGAAAAAAAAAGGTGACCATGTTACAATACTCTTCAACAGTGAAAGGAGTGAAGCATCAACAAAGGAAACAACAAATGCATTATGATAAATAAAAGCAGCCATATTGAAATGTCAATATAAAATATTATTTTATTCATATTATATTGTGTTATAGGCAAAACTATAGAGGCAGACAACAGAATAGTTGTTTATAATGGTTGTGTTTTGGAGAATGGTTTGAAGCACAAGTACCTGAAGGAATTGTTGAGTGTGACGAATGTGTTCTACTTTGTGATTGTGTTGTCAGTTACATTATTATATGCCTTGCCAAACATTCAGAAATATATACCAGAAAGGATTAATTTTACTCTATGTGAATTATACCTTAATATTATATATTTTTTAAATAAAAAAACTACTATAATTTAACATTATAAAAATCCAAGCTAGGCAATTTCCTGTTTTACACTGCTTATTTCGAGATCTTACACATGCCATCTCATACACAATGGCTTATGTGGTGAGGAGTCTTTTTATTTGCAGTGATTTTCAAGGATAATATTGACGTTAGGTTTTTTTTTTATTTTTACATACTGACTTTAGAATACCGTCTCTGAGTACAAGACAACCCTTCTGAAAACAAATAACTAAATAATATTTGTGTGTCATGATTAGCTTTGAAATGATTACCTGGGAAAGGTACCAATCTCAGTTCTGGTGATCTTTAGAAATGGCAAAAATGAGTCATGATAGCTAAAGAGGAAATAGTCCATAAAAGTGGCCAGAAGAATAAATGTTCCTATTTAGGTAAGGAATTTGAAAATACTTCCAGTAGAATTTATAGTGAATTTAGCTAATCCAAAATAATTCAGAATTCCTAGAATACAGAATGTGTTTGAAGAAAAAGATAAACATCACTGCTAAAGAAGTAATGAGGCAAGATCTTCACAGTTGTCAACATTTTTCTCCTTACTTCCCCATAGATTGTTTTCTTTCCTCATTATATTTTCATCATTTTGAAGCCTGAAACAATGATAGAATTCTGGCTTAGGGGGTCAAAAGGGCCAGGGTTTTTTTCACAGATGACTTAATTACCACATTATCTTCTGCTTCAGTATCACTAATTGAAAAAAAAAAGGTTATACATAATAATCTATTTTATCAAAATGTTTAAAACCATTTTTGTAACCAAGCTTATAGATTCTAAAATTAGATTTGAACTTATAAATTAGGATAACTAAATTTTATTCTAATTTAAAATAGCATCCCTGTTGCATTTAAATTACAAAAGATATTAGCATTTTGTTAAAACATTTTTTTTGCTCTGAATTCTCTATTATTTTTATAGCAATTACATATTTTAAAGAACAAATTGAGATCTTAAAATATGCAAAACCTAGTTTAGATAGCATTTAACTTTCACTAGTTGTTAAAAATTTTGTTGTTTGTGGAAATACTTCAGATATACTTATGAATTTGGCATTAAATTTGTGGCTGAAAATCAATTTAAAATTTAGAGCTACACAAAAACCAGATACTGGAACTGATTGCAGAATAAATTGCAGCTGTTCTATTTTAAAAATATGAATATAAGTTAAATAAATGCCTTTCAATATCAAGGTTGTCCATTAACATTTTTTAGCTCTCTTTCCAGAAACATATTTTTTATTATTTATATTAGACTTCAGAAGTCTGTCTGATGCATAGAAAATGATCTAGTTTTTGAAAAGTGTTTTATATGTAATAGTTTTGTTTTCAAATCATTTTTCAGTGGAGTAAACATACCAATAATAAAAAGACAAAAAGAAAATATTTTATTATTTGTTTATATTTCCAACTTTTTAAAAATTTTACTTTAACTTCCAGGATACATGTGTAGAACATGCCAGTTTGTTACATAGTTATACCTGTGCCATGGTGATTTGCTGTACCTCTTGACCCATTCTTTAAGTTTCCTCCCCTTACCCGCTGCTCCCCAACAGGCCCTGGTGTGTGATGTTTGCTGGGGATGATGGCTTCCAGCTTCATCCATGTCCCTGCAAGGGACATGACCTCATTCCTTTTTATAGCTGCATAGTATTCCAAGGCATATATGTGCTTCATTTTCTTCAGCCAGTCTATCATCACAACCTTGCTATTCTGACTGGCATGAAACTGTATCTCATGGTGGTTTTGATTTGCATTTCTTTGATGATCAGTGATGTTGCACTCTTTTCATATGTTTGTTGTCTGTGTAAATATCTCCTTTTGAGAAGTGTCTGTTCATATCCTTTGTCCACTTTTTGATAGGGTCATTTGTTTTCTTCTAATTTCAATTAGCATCCTTGTTACATTTAAATATAATTGCAAAATGTATTAGCATTTCTTTAAAACATTTTCTCTCTGAATTCTCTATCATTTTTACAGGAATTACATATTTTTAAATAACAAATTGAGACCTTAAAATATGTAAAACTTATTTTAGCTAGCATCATCCTGATTCCAAAACTGGGAAGAGACACAACAAAAAAGAAAACTGCAGGTCAGTATCCCTGATGAACATGGATGCAAAATCCTCAATTAAATACTGGCAAACTGAATTCAGCAGAACATAAAAAATCTTATCCATCACTGTCAAGTTGACTTCATCCATGGGATGCAAAGCTGGTTCAACATATTCAAATAAGTAAACTTAATCCGTCACATAAACAGAACCACAGACAAAAATCACATGATTATCTCAATAGATGCAGAAAAGGCCTTTGATAAAATTCAACATCTCTTCATGTTAAAAACTCTCAATAAATTAGGTAGTGATAAAACATCTCAAAATAATAAGAGCTATTTATGACAAACCCACAGCCAATATCATATTCAATAAGTGTCTGGGCAAATGCTGGAAGCATTCCCTTTGAAAACTGGTATATGACAAGGATGCCTTCTCTCATCACTCCTATTAAATATAGTATTGGAAGTTCTGGCCAGGAAATTGAGTCCAGAGAAATAAATAAAGAGTATTCAAATGTGGAGAAAGGAAATCAAATTGTCTCTGTTTGCAGATTACATGATTTTGTATTTAAAAAACTCAATCATCCCTGCCCCAAAACTCCTTAAATTGATTAGCAAATTCCACAAAATCTCAGGATACAAAAATCAGTGTGCAAAAATCACAAGCATTCCTTTACACCAACAATAGACAAGTAGAGAGCTAAATGATGAATGAACTCAAATTTATAATTGCTGTAAAGATAATAAAATACATAGGAATACATCTAACATGGGATTTGCAGGACCTCTTCAAGGAGAAATACAAACCAACTTTTATTTTAAGTTCAGGGGCATATGTGCAGGTTTGTTACATAGATAAAGATGTGCCATGGTGGTTTGCTTCACAGATCACCTCATCACCTAGGTATTAAGCCCGGCATTCATCAGCTATTCTTGCTCATCCTTTAGCTCCTCCCACACCCCACCTCCCTGGTAGGCCCCAGTGTGTGTTGCTTCCTACCATTTGTCCATTTGTTCTCATCTAGCTCCCACTTATAAATGACAACATGCTGTATTGAATTTTCTGTCCCTGCAATAGTTTGCTAAGGATAATAGCCTACATCTCCATCCATGGACCTGAAAAGGGCATAATCTTATTCCTTTTTATGGTTGCACAGTATTCCATAGTGTATGTCTACCACATTTTCTTTATCCAGTCTGTCATTGATGGGCATTTAGGTTAATTCCATGTCTTGGTTATTGTGAATAGTGCTACAATGAACATATATGTGCATGCATCTTTATAATAGAAATATTTACAGTCCTTTGGGTATATACCCAGTAATGGGATTATTGGGTCAAATGGTATTTCTGCCTCTAAGTTTTTAAGAAATTGCCACACTGTCTTCCACAATGGTTGGACTAACTTATACTCCCACCAAGAGTGTAAAGATGTTCCTTTTTCTTTACAACCTCACAAGCATCTGTTGTTTTTGGACTTTTTAATAATAGCCATTCTGACTGGTGTGAGAATGCTATCTCATATGGTTTTGATTTGCATTTCTGTAATAATCACTGATGTGCTTTTTTTTTCATATGTTTGTTGGCCACATGTATGTCTTCTTTTGAGAAGAGTCTGCTCATGTCATTTGTCTACTTTTTAATAGGGTTGTTTGTTTTTTTTCTTGCAAGTTTTTTTCTTGTTAAGTTCCTATCGGTGCTGGATATTATACCTTTGTCAGATAGATTGCAAGAATTTTCTCCCATTCTGTATGTTGTCTGTTTACTCTGGTAATATTAATAGTTTCTTTTGCTGCACAGAAGCTTTTTAATTTAATTAGATCCTATTTGTCAAATTTTGCTTAACAAAACATTTTTAAATGCATAAATTATGTGTTATCTGCCTCTGGGTGCTGCTTGTAGTTGCCAGTGGGCTAGTCAGCATTAAAATGTGAAGTATGCTGTAATATTTGGTATAGATCTGGCTTTCATGATTAAACGTTTGTCAGCAGAGTTATTGAGGCTGTTTAATAAAGCCAATAATGAGAATTAGAAATGTTGGATTAAACTCCATCATAACCAAGCACATATGCCTTATAAAGTACTTCTTAAAGGCTACTGTGTTGTGTGATCATTTTCAATAATTTTGTTAGGCAATTGTTTCCCAACTTCAAACAACAAACTGTATGAACCCAGAAAGAAGATTATATGTAAGACATGGCACTATCTTTTCTGATCATTATTAGGGGTTTAAATATTTCTTCTGCATTCATAATAAAATGTCTACATATATAAAATTATGGCTGTAATAGACTTGTTTATTTAAAAATATTTTTACCTGGAAAAATACAAAAATGCTGTCTTTAAAAAATAATCAGATCACAAAATGTAACAATTAAGGAACAATTATCACATTCTTCCCTTTTGGAATTCAATGTTGTTAGAAAAATAATCTGGGCTTCTGAAGTTTTCTTTGTACTATTTGATGAACTATAAACTATGAAAATATAAATAAGTGATAACGTTTAGAATATTTCAGAATATCTTAAATTTATATTAAATTTTAATTGAAGCACTTCAGGTAGAAATTCCAATTAAATAAGGCTTGCTATATATACATTTTTCTCTTTTACCTTTTTCCTAAATATGATTAAATGTTATTACAGAAAGAGAAAGTATATGGGCTTAAAATAGTAAAAAGAATTTGAAAGGAAAAAAATATCAGAAGAGATTTCAACAGATTGTGAGAACTCTAAATGAAGAAAGAGGACTGCCAACTGATAAAATAAGTTGGCAGAAACTGTAAGTTAGAATACTCAGTAATCCTGCACAAATATGTTTGGGAAGGCTTTGGATTTGGAAACATCAGGAATGTTAGAGGCAATTTATGAGGTTGAAAATCAGGGAAATTAATTGAAGTTACACATAACATTTAAACCACTAATTTCTCTCTCTTAACTTTATATTCAGAATGTCAGGAAACTGTGAGTCAACGCTTTTTCTTAAAAATGTTGAATGCAACTAGAAGAGTGAATTTCTGCCCAGCAAAACAACTAGCCCTAAGATCCAGCACAACAAATAAAGAATAACATTGAACAGATCTTGCCCACACATGGAGTTTCTCTCCCAAAGTTGCAGACATCATTGTTAAATATGAACGGCCCATTCTGAATCAACAGAACTTAAAAAAAAAGTACAAAATTTAAAAAAAGATGAACAAATGTTTTAAAAAATAAAATGTGACCAAAAGAAATAGAAATAATTTCAGAAGCAGAACAGATTCTTTTAAAGCCAGTCATTCAAAAAGTCCACAAGGAGAAATTGAAATCATAAATGTGAACAGAATGCTATTTTAAAAAGTTATAAGAGCACAAGAAAAATATTTTAAGACATATATATGTATACATATTCATATTTAAATTCAGACATGGACTTAGTTTCAATTTTGATATGTAAAAAGCTTGAAAATTTAATGCTGAACATTATAAGAAGAGAAAACTGAACAACGTGAAAATTGACAGCTTTTTTCTGACCATCGAAGAATTAGGGTACTAGGACAATCATCCAGATATCTGAAAAAACATAGATTTAGAGAAGCACCAAATGCTCTTTGTTAGAAAAGTTCAATATAATTGATAAATTGGTAAACTGATAAGACTGATACACTTTTGGTCAATCCAACCAGGGAAAAAAAAGAGAAAAGGTACAGTTTACTGATATTAGAAATGAAAAAGAAGGCAAAGTGTGGTGACTCACTATAATCCCAACACTGAGTGGCTCGGGCGAATGGATGGCTTGAGGTCAGGAGTTGAGAGACAAACCTGGGCAACATGGACAAAAACCATCTCAACAAAAAATACAAAAATTAGCTGGGCATGGCAGCACGTGCCTGTAGTCTGAGCTACTTGGTAGACTGAGATGCATGAATTGCTTGAGCCAGGGTGCAGAGGTTGTTGTGAGCCAAAATCATAACACTGCACTCCAGCCTGAGCAACAAAGCATGACTTGATTCCATGAGGGCATCACTGTTTATTCTAGGGACACAACAATTTTAAAACTTTGATGAAATTAACTAACTCCTTGAAAAACACAAACTTCCAAATTCATGTAGGAGAAATATATAATCTGAAAACACCGATATCTATTAAATAAATTATACTAAAATTAATCTTTCTTAAAAGTGAATTTTACCAAACATTTAAAGAATAAATGATACCAGTTCTCCACAAATTCTTCCAGAAACTACAAGTAGAATGAAGACTTTCCACTCATTCTATGAAGAAAAATTTGCCCTAATGCCAAAATTAAAAAAAAAAAATTACAAGAAAGGAAAATTAAAGGAAAGTTTGCAATAAAGACAACACTGATGAACCTTGACACCATAGTAAAATGAAATTAAAGTAAAAACATAGTAAGTGAAACAAGCTAGTCACAGAAAGATAAATACTGCATGGTTTCACTTACATAAGATATCTAAAATTGTCTGATTTATAGAATCAGAATGAAATGGCAGTTTGTATGGCCTGGGAATAGAGAAAATGGGGAGTTACTAATCAATCAATGGGCAAAATGTTTCAGTTAAGAAGAACGATTTCTAGAGATATGCTATATAACATTGTATCTATAGTCAACAACACTGCATTGTACACTTAACGTTTGTTAAAGAGGCAGAACTCGTGTTGAGTTCTTACCACAATAAGATAAAATTATATTTAAAATTTTCTCAAATCATTTCTATTCAACAATATACTATACATCCTAGCTAATACAATGAGACAAAAGTAAAGTGTACATATTGAGAAAAATAAATACAACTATCTTTGCATGCAGATGATATATATTTTTATGCAAAAATCCCCAAAGATTTGACAAAAGAAATTCTGGAAATAAATGATTATTGCAAGAACATCAGAAAAGGAATAAGTCAAGTAAAATATATGTATTTATACTTAATTACTCTAAAATTAACTTACTTAAAGTAATAATTGTGATAATGTAAATTGGATGTTTTCAGCAAACATAAAAGTGAAATGAATGACAACAATGTGAAATGAATGACAATGATATGAAATAACAGAGAATTAGGATCATTCTGTTAAACAATACCTGTACTACATATGAAGAAGTATAATATTTGAAGACATATTTATTTAATTTCCTCTGTCAACAATCTCATTTGTAGTTTCTAAAAAAAAATTTGTGTTTGTTACACTTGGATTGACAATATACATTTTAAAATAGTGTAGATTTATAAGCAATGCTTAATTAAAATCAGGAAAAAGAAATTTAAAAAGGAAACAAAAGGCAGAAGCAATCAAAAGAAAAATAAACAGTAAAAATATGGTAGATTTCAATCCTACTATGTCAATATTCACTTTAGATATGCATGATATAAAAATAACAGTCAAATGACACAAATTGTCAAATTGGATTAAAGAAAAAAACTCACAACTATATCCTGCCTACAAGAAAACCACTTTACATATAAAGACTCAGATGGGTTAAGAGTAAAGAAATGGAGAAAGATAACATTAACCAAAGAAAACTTGGAAAGTTATATTAACTTTAGGAAAAGCTGACTTGGAAACAAGGAAAATTATCAAGGATAAAGGGATATATTACAAAATGATAAAGGGCACAATTTTCCAAAAAGAGATAAGAATCTTAAATATATGCATGTAACGGCAGACTTCAAAATACATAAGTCAACATGTTAGAACTGAAAACAGATATAAACAGATTTACAATTATCATTGGAGGCTTTGTCCCTTGTTCATTAATTGATGTATCATGCAGGCAGAAAATTAGTAAAAATGAAGATGATCTAAAGAGGATTCTCAATCTCTGTCATTGGCAAAATATTTTAAAAATATTTGATATATAGGAATATATGTTTCTTGACTAAAATATAAATAAAAATATCCTGTAATTTGTCTATCAATTAGCATAAAAGATATTTTGAGATATCTATAACAACTTTAATGGGAGTGACCAAACTTCACGTTAGGTACAACAAGCATAACTTTGGTTTGTTACCTACTATCAAATGGAATGTAATGCAAAATGTCAGTTGGAGGTAAGCAAAACAAATATATTTTACATATATATATTTATATAAATATTTATAAACATATATTTATATAAATATATATTTATTAAAAATATATATGTGTATATATATATATAATATTCCTCATTCAACTTCACAGATTACCTAAATCTATCCATAGACCCCAGATTAGAAAAGTGACATTGACAAGATGAGGTATAAAAATGTCTGTCTTTGACTTTCTGTACTTGAAGTGCTTACTCTGCTAGTTGTAGTCTTGAAGACTTCATGAGATGATGGAGGTTAATAATAGGTTTGAATAAATTTCTGGATATTTAATACTATAATATTTGTTTAGTATCATTTTAAACATTCCTATGAATTTCAAATGATTACTTGAAAACAGCAAGCATATATTTTCCATTGATTTGGATAAATTAATAAATGTTACATTATTAATCTAATAATCTTTAATGTTTATTAATATGATAATCTTACAGTCCTTATCAATATATATAAATATTTCCATTAAAATTTTTTCTGTTTTATTTGTCATTGTAGGTGCTCAGAAATCTGAGCATCAAAGTATACGTATACATATTCTATTGTGTGTGTGTGTGTGTGTGTGTGTGTGTGTGTGTAGTTAGCTTTTCAGGTCACTAATAAAACTGTAACACTAAATAATTGATATTATGAAATAATAATTTTGCCCTGTAGTGGGCACCTATGGTTTGGCTTATTATTATATTTTTTATCACAGCTAGTTTGTAGAGAAGTAAGAGTCCCAGTTTGAGAAATATTCAAAAGAAAAAATAATAATGATTCATTTATCTCCTGTAGATGAGCACTATTGCATTAAAAGTATAAAGTTTTGAGATTTTTGAACTGTTGAAAGAAAATACATTTCTCTAGAGTTCTTATTAAAATATTTAATCATAAGAAGGTTTAAGACTTAAACTTAGTGAAGGTACTATATATTACATTCTGTGGCTTTTGAAATTATAAAGACAAAATATAATTTTCATGTTCAAAATGCTATTATATAATTATGAGTCTTGTTTTTAAGATTGTTTTTGTTAATATGAGGTCTTGCATTGTTGCCCAGGCTGGTCTCAGGAGATCCTCCCACCTCAACATCCCAAAGCATTGGGATTACACACATGAGCCACTATATGCAGGATGAATCACTTTTTATTAAAACTAAATATGAGTGATCCTTTTCCCACTTGTTGATGAAAACAAACTCCATTTTATATAGACAGCATTTATTTTCATATGAGTAAATTTAAAGGATAGTTTTTTTAAAGTTTTATTTTAAATTTGGGGGTACATGTGAAAATTTGTTACATAGATAAGCACATGTCGTGGGTGTTGTATGTATTTCATCACACAAGTATTGAGCTCAATACCCAATAGTTATGTTTTCTGTTCCTCCCTACTCCCCCTACCATCTCCCCTCAAGTAGATCCCAGTGTCTGTTGTTTGCTTCTTTGTGTTCATCAGTTTTTATCACTTAGCTCCCACCTATAAGTGAGTACATGTGGTGTTTGATTTTCTGTTCTTGCTTTAGTTTGCTAAGGATGATAGCTATTAATTTCATTCATGTTCCTGCAAAAGACAAGATCTTGTTATTTTTCTGGCTGCATAATCGTCCATGGTGTATATGTACCACATTTTCTTTGTCAAAACTCTCATTGATGGGCATTTAGGTTGATTCCATGTCTTTGCTATTGCGAATAGTGCTGGAATGAACATACATGTGTACGTATCTTTCTAATAGAATGATTTATAGTTCCTTGCATATATATCCAGTAATAGCATTGCTGGATCGAATGGTATTGCTGCCTCTAGGTCTCAAAGAATCACCACTCTGCCTTCAGTAATGGTTGAACTAATTTATACTGCAACAGTATAAAAGTGTTTCTTTTTCTCCACATCCTTGCCAGTATCTGTTTTTTTTGTTTGTTTGTTTTTGTTTTTTACTTTATAGTAATAGGCATTCTGACTGGCATGAGATGGTATCTCATTATGGTTTTAATTTGCATTTCTCTAATGATCGGTGATATTGAGCTTTTTATCATGTGCTTCTGGGCCACCAGGATGTCTTCTTCTGGAAAGTGTCTGTCCATGTGCTTTGCCCACTTTTAAATGGGGTTGTTTTTCTCTTGCAACTTTAAGTTTCTTATAGATGCTGGATATTAGACCTTTGTCAGAATCATAGATTACAAAAATTTATTCCCATCCTATATGTTGTCTGATAGTTTCTTTCACTGTTCCAAATCTCTTAAGTTTAATTAGATCTCCCTTGTCATTTTTTGCTTTTGTTACAATTGTTTTTGGGTCTTTGTCATGAAATTTTTGCCCATTCCTATGCCCAGAATGCTATTGCTTAGGTTGTCTTCTAGGGTTTCTGTAGTTTTGGGGTTTACAGTTAAGACTTTAATCCATTTTGAGTTATTTTGTATATGATATTAGGAAGGAGTCTAGTAAAATTCCTCTGCATATGGCTAGTCAGTTATCCCAGAAGCTAATCAAGTTGTTCTTTATGTGAAGTTTTTCTCATAATCCACAAACAACATATTAGCAAAGACTGCAGTTTGTCTAAAAAGTGTCCACTTTTCACTACTTCTACCACTATACTATGATCTAAATTACTACCCTTTAGAGTTTAGACTATTGTAATAGTTGCTAATAAGTTTCCTTGCCATAAGACCTTGTCTCTTTCCCCTATACTCACACAGTCTGTTCTTTTCATGATAGTGCCATAGACTGAATGTTTATGCCCCTCCAAAATTTATGTTGCAACCCTAATCCTAGTGCAATGGTACTTGGAGATGAGGCCTTAGGAGGTAATAAGCTTTAGATTAAGTCATGAGGGTGAGGTTCTCCTTATCAAATTAATGCCCACATAAAAAGAAAAAGAGGTGAAATAGTTCTCTTTCCACCTTGTGAGGACACAGTGAAAAGGTGCTGTTTGTAAACCAGGAAGAGGGCCTTCTGTAAGAAAATAACCATGCTAGTTCCCTGAACTCGGCTTCCAGCCACCAAAAGTGTAAAAAAAAAAAAAAAATGTTTGTTCTTAAAACCACCGAGGTCGATATTATGTTATAATATCAACTCACTGAAATAAGTAGCCACAGTGATCTTTTAAAAACTCTCAGTCAGGGCTGGGCACAGTGACTCATGCCGATAAACCAGCACTATGGGAGGCCAAGGCAGTTGGATCACGAGGTCAGGAGTTGGAGACCATCCTGGCCAACATAGTGAAACGCTGTCTCTACTAAAAATACAAAAAATTAGCCAGGTGTGGTGGCATTTGTCTATAGGCCCAGCCTATAGACAAATTGTCAGGAGGCTGAGGAAGGAGAATCGCTTGAACTGGGAGGCAGAGGTTGTAGTGAGCCAAGATCACGCCATTGTACTCCAGCCTGGGTGACAGAGTGAGACTCCCTCTCAAATTTAAACAAACAACAACAAAAAAAACCTGTCAGATAACAAGTTGGAGTTAAATCCAAAATCTAAGGTGCTTATTATGGTCCAAAGGCCCAAATGATCTGATTCTTGGTTTTCTCTTTAACTTTACCTCCTGTCTCCCTTGCTTGTTGTATAATAACCTCACATGCTTCCTTGCTATTTCTCCCTCCTGTCCTCTGTTCACTTCCTTTCTGCAGCTACTAAAATGTCTCTGCAACCTACACTGGCTATCCAATGCTCTCAATCTGCTTATTCTTCCCAATAATAATATTACCAGCTGAAACTCATATTTGTGTTTATTTTTAGATTTTTGCTACTCTATCATGCCATTGAGAATAAAGAACTTAATGTGTTGTATTTATTGTAGCACTCTCAGCTCTTAGACTATTACCTGAAATGCTGTTATTGCTTAATGAATATTTGTTGAATGAATAAAAACTGAGCTCAGTTATCAAGTCTCAGAGCTTATATTTGATCATGGATTTCTCTGATTTCTTACTATATATAATACTGAATTTATTTTCCCCCATATGTCTAAATAGATCACTAATATGTGTTTGAGGCAACTAACCTCTGAAGGGGTTAGAATAATTGTACAAATTTAATCAAAGTTTAGTCAAGAAATTTGTAATATTAGGGGATGTTTTAAGTAGCACCAGATGGTTAAATTCAACTGTTCCTAATATGGCAAGCCAGAATGAAATCTTCTAACTCACAATACTATAAACAAACAAAGTAGTTTAGAAATAATAATATAAATTGAAAAATCATTTAATATTCTAAAACTACCTAAAAATAATTGTGGCTCTATAATTTGGATCAATTATCTCTACTATTAAGATTGATTAGAGAGAGATCCAAGATGGCCAATTAGCAGCAGCTCAGGATTGTAGCTCCCACTGAAAGCGTAGAGAGTGAGTGGACGCCACATTTTCAGATGAATTTTTATTGCCCACGGACCAAGAGATTCCCGGCAGAGGAGCCCCGCGGGTCGCCAGCGCGACTCTTTTGACCGGAGCGGCGGCCGTTTTGCAGGCACCCTGGTGTGGCGGTTCTCAGTCCAGAGTATATGGGACTGAGTGCCCTTTTAGTTGGCGTTTGGAGCTCTGGGAAGGCAGAGTCTCCCATTCAGCTGATTGAAAAGCAGACTGAAGTGGGGAACCAGACTGGGAGATTCCTGGGCAGAAAAGCGCCACAAATCTTAACGCTGCTGTTTCAGCCGGCCTAGTGGGTCACCGCAGGGGAAGGCTGGTCCCCCCCTACCCCACAAAAAAAAAAACAGCAATTGGAACTGCTGAGGATTGAGAGTTTCACAGCAAGTACAGCTGAACCTGGGAAGGTCCAGCTCTGTGGGGGAGGGGCGTCCGCCAAAGAAAAACTTATAAACAGTAAAAACTTTACCACCAACAAGCTGGACGTCAACTCAGAGACCTAATCTGAAAATCAGCAATTACACAGACAACAGGTAGATAAATCCACAAAGATGGGAAGAAATCCAGCGCAAAAAGACTGAAAACACCCGAAATCAGAATGCCTTTCCTCCTACAGAGGATTGCAGTTCCTCATCACCAATTGAACAAGGCCTGATCGAGAATGAATGTGAGGAATCAACAGAATTAGGCTTCAGAAGGTGGATAATGAGAAACTTCTGTGAGCTAAAAGAACATGTTCTAGCCCAATGCAAGGAAATTAAGAACCTTGAAAAAAGGTTTGATGAAATGTTAATGAGAATGGACAATTTAGAAAGGAATATAAGTGAATTAACAGAGCTGAAAAACACAGTAAGAGAACTTCATGAAGTATGCTCAAGCTTTAACAGTCGAATTGATCAAGCAGAAGAAAGGATTTCAGAGGTCGAAGACCAACTTAATGAAACAAAACTAGAAGATTATAGAAAAAAGGGTAAAAAGGAATGAGTAAAATCTCCAAGAAATATGGGACTATGTGAAAAGACCTAATCTACGTTTGATAGGTGTATCTGAATGTGACGAAGAGAATGAATCCAAGCTGGAAAGTATTCTTCAGGATATTGTCCAGGAAAACTTTCCCAACCTAGCAAGGCAGGACAATACTCAACTCCAGGTAATGCAGAGAACACCACAAAGATATTCCTCAAAAAGAGCAACCCCAAGGCACATAATCATTAGATTCACCAGGGTTGAAATGAAGGAGAAAATACTACGGGCGGCCAGAAAGAAAGGTCAGGTTACCCACAAGGGGAAGCCTATCAGACTCACAGCAGATCTCTCAGCAGAAACCCTACAAGCTAGAAGAGAGTGGGGGTCAATATTCAACATCCTTAAAGAAAAAAACTTTCAACCCAGAATTTCATATCCAGCCACACTAAGTTTCATAAGTGAAGGAAAAATAAAATTTTTTACAAAAAAGCAAGTGCTCAGAGATTTCATTACCACCAGGCCTGCTTTACAAGAGCTTCTGAAAGAAGCACTATATACAGAAAGGAACAACCAGTATCAGTCATTCCAAAAAACCCATTGATAAGCTGCATCCAGACCCATCTCACATGCAAGGATATACAGAGACTCAAAACAAAGGGATGGAGGAAGATTTGCCAACCAAATGGAGAGCGGAAAAAAAAAAAAAAAAAAA
>PVKV010034492.1:0-17616 GCA_004027835.1 Alouatta palliata | reverse complement strand
CAAGCAATTCTCCTGCCTCAGCCTCCTGAGTAGCTGGGACTACAGGCACGTGCCACCATGCCCAGCTAATTTTTGTATTTTTAGTAGAGACGGGGTTTCACCATGTTGACCAGGATGGTCTCGATCTCTTGACCTCGTGATCCACCCGCCTCAGTCTCCCAAAGTGCTGGGATTACAGGCGTGAGCCACCGCGCCCGGCCGGCCCTTCTCTTAATTTAAAAAAATACAAAAAATTAGCCAGGCGTAGTGGCGCACACCTGTAGTCCCAGATGCTCAGGAGGCTAAAGCAGAAGAATCAGCTTGAACCCAGGAGGCAGAGGTTGCAGTGAGCCGAGATCGCACCACTGCATCCCAGCCAGGCGACAGAGCGAGACGTTGTCTCAAAAAAAAAAAAAAAGAGAAAACAGGCTGGAAGCGATGGCTCATGCCTGTAATCCTAGCACTTTGGGAAGCTAAGGCTGGCAAATCACTTGAAGTCAGGAATTCGAGACCAGGCTGGGCAACACAGTGAAACCTTGTCTCTACTAACAATACAAAAATTAGCCAGGCATGGTGATGCACACCTGTAATCCCAGCTACTCAGAAAGCTGAGGCACAAGCATTTGCTTGAACCCAGGAGGCTGAGGTTGGAGTGAGCCAAGATTGTGCCACTGCACTCCAGCCTGGGCAACAGAGCAAGACTGTCTCAAATAAATAAATAAAAGATAAAAAATAAAATAACAAAAAATATAAAAATATAAAAAGAAAACAATCATGCCTAGATAGCAGAAAATTGGAAAAAAGAAAGCCATGTTATTATGATAAATTCTACAACAAATTTCAAAGTCATCTTCCATTTCTCAGTTATTGGTATATTGCTGCCATTATTAAAAACACCTTTATTACTTAATACATTTTGATTCATCGGTTTATTTGTTGTTGTTGCTGCTGTTGTTGTTGTTGTTGTTGGTTTTTGAGACAGAGTCCCATTCTGTCACTCAAGCTGGGGTGCAATGGTGCCATCCTGGCTCAATACAACCTCTGCCTCCTAGGTTCAAACAAGTCTCCTGCCTCAGCCTCCCGAGTAGTTGGGACTACAGGTGCACGCCACCATGCCTGACTAGTTTTGTATTTTTAGTAGAGAAGGATTTCACCATGTTGGCCAGGCAGATCTTGAACTCCTGACTTTAGGTGATCTGCCCGCCTCAGCCTCTCAAAATGCTGGGATTACAGGTATGAGGCACCATGCCCAGCCTGATTCACCAGTTTTTAAAACCACTATCCAAAGACAACTCTATGAGGTACACAGAATTAGTTCTATTTTATATGTGAAAAACTGAGAAAAATATGTTAAGTGACTTATCTAACACTACAAAACTAGTTAATGGGACAGCCAAAACTGGAACGTAGGTCTTCTAACTCCTCGATCTATCTGCTAATCTAGTGGTTTGAAATTTTATTTTAGCCCCAGAATCCTCTTTCAAACTAATCTTTTTTGTAGAACCCCACTAATTTAACAGATAAAATTGGAGCTCCTTCAATGAAAGTAGCTATTAGGCCTGGAGCCATGTATATTCGAGCTGGCTCCTTCTTCCCCCATGATGGGCTTTGAGACCTCTGGGTAATATCATAATTCCAAGGAGCAAAATGTAAACCATTAGTTATCTCCCTAATTGCCCAAGGAAATCCATAATGTTCCAATTCAAATATGAATAAGACTAATAACCAACACAATGATATCTCTCACAGCTACCATATCTAAGACTTTCATAATCATAAATATATATTAATGGAAATAAAAGTTATATCCCATACGTACGATTCCAAAGGTTATGGCCACAAAGTTTACTAATTATTAAACTGCTCCTATGCACTGTATGACAGAATGGGAAGGAGCTGGGCAGAGTGTATCCCATTTCTTTGGCAATATTACAATCTCATTTACAATTCTAGCTAAGCTATTTGTTTCCAAAGTTAAATATAGATACCTTCCTTCAAATAAAATCTTATGCAGAGAGCATTTTGTGAGCTATTCTATTACAGTTAAATGAGCCAGGGGGCAGGCAAAGCCAGACAAGCCTCTCCAAAGCAGCCCAACTCTCTTGGAACATTATGGAGACATGACTAACAAAAATAAAGGATTATTTCCAAGTTTCCAAGTGGTTCTTGAAATGCATATAGTCAAGAGCATACGCTGTTGATGGACTGACATCTGAAAAAGAAGGAGAGGAAGGCCAGGCATGGTGGCTCACATCTATAATTCCAGCACTTTGGGAGACTGAGGTGGGTGGATCACGAGGTCAGAAGTTCAAGTCTAGCCTGGCCAACATGGGAAAACCCGGTCTCTACTAAAAATACAAAAATTAGCTGGGCGTGGTGGCATGTGCCTGTAATCCCAGCTATTCGGGAGGCTGAGGCATGAGAATCGCTTGATCCCGGGAGGCAGAGGTTGAAATGCAGTGAGCTGAGATCGCGTCACTGCACTCCAGCCTGGTGACGGAGCAAGACTCCGTCTCAAAAAAAAAAAAAAAAAAAGGGAGAGGCAATAATGCCTGATTTATAGGCATAAGTAAATATACTTGAATGCAAAGTACAACCAAAAAATTCCTGTCCCCAGTCACCCCAATGAACGACTACATATCACTCTTCCACAAATGGCTCATAAAAACAACAAAAAAGTATTATTTTAAAGAGTCCTACCACAAGAGTTTGAGCAATAATCAACAAGCAGATTAAGTTTATTAATCGTAGGGGCCAAATGGAAAGTAAATCTTACTTTATCTTTGATAATAAATCTCAAATTCAGAATAAAACCAAAGTGGAAGTGATGGACAGTCTATGTATACAGCCACCAATGAGAGGCTACGAAGCATCCAGAACATTAGAACTGATGTTAAAGTTTAAATCATATAAGCTCAGGAAACAATAACAAACAAAACCAAACTAAACCCCTTACATCAGCTCCAGAGAAGCCACCAGCAGCTGCACTTCTTTCTAACTATCAAAGACATACCAGCCAATAAATTAGCTATTATACCTAACACTATACCCTGCAGTTGTAATCCACAATAATTTAAAGACTATATGGTCTTCAAAAAGAACAGCAAACTGGATTGCAAGTTTGTTTTCTCCTTGCCTATGCTACAAGTTACCCATGTGAGCCAAAAAGTAATTTTTTTCTCAGCCTTTTCATTTGTTAAAAAAAGGACTTCTAACAGCTGTCCTACTTACTTCACAGTATTGTTGTAAGGATATGATAAAAGAATGTCCATAAAACACAATTTAAAGTACTATTATGTAACTTGGCACTGTGAAAGTTACTCATTTTACCAACCAATCATAGCAAAAAATTATCTTTGTTGACTAAACCTAAAAAGAATCCATATTAATTTAGCATTGTTAACTCAAGAAGAAAAATCTTTATACCTTTTTTCTGTTTTTTTGAGATGGAGTCTCAGTCTGTTGCCCAGGCTGGAATGCAATGGTGCGATCTCAGCTCCCTGTAACATCCACCTCCTGGGTTCAAGCTATTCTCTGCCTCAGCCTCCTGAGTAGCTGAGATTACAGGCGCCCACCACCACGCCTGGCTAATTTTTGTATTTTTAGTAGAGACGGGTTTTCACCATGTTGGCCAGGCTGGTCTCAAACTCCTGACCTCACCTACACCTTGTTTCCATCCTAACTTTTTTTTTTTTTTGAGACAGGGTCTCACTCTGTCACCCAGGCTGGAGTACAGTAGAGTAATCTCAACTCACTGTAGCCTCTACCTCCCAGGATCCAGCCATCCTCCTATGTCAGCCTCCTGGGTAGCTGAGACTACAGGGGCACACCACAATACATGGCTAATTTTTTGTATTTTTTTGTAGAGACGGGGTTTTAGGATGTTGCCCAAGCTGGTCTTGAATTTCTGAGGCTCATGTGATCTCCCCACCTCAGCCCTGCAAAGTGCTGCAATTACTGGCATGAGCCACCATGCCAGGCCCCTTTAAAAAAAAAAAAAAAAATTGAGACAGAGTCTTACTCTGTTGCACAGGCTAGAGTGCAGTGGCATGATCACAGCTCACTACAGCCATAACCTCCTGGGCTCAAGAGATCCTCTCACCTCAGCTTCCCAAGTAGTTGGAATTGCAGGTATGCGCCACCATGCCCAGCTTAATTATTTTTTTTCTGAGATGGAGTTTTGCACTTGTCACCCAGGCTGGAGTGCAATGGCTCAATCTTGGCTCAGTGCAACCTCCGCCTCCTGGGTTCAAGCGATTCTCCTGCCTCAGACTCCCAAGTAGCTGAGATTACAGGTGCCCACCATCACGTCCAGCTAATTTTTTGTATTTTTAGTAAAGATGGGTTTTGCCATATTGGGCAGGCTGATCTCAAACTCCTGACCTCAGGTGATCTGCCGCCTTGGCCTCCCAAAGGGCTTACAGGCATAAGCCACTGCGCATGACCAATTTTTGTATTTTTTGAAGACAGTGTTTCACCATGTTGGCCAAGCTGGTCCTGAACTCCTGGGCTCAAGTGATCCACTTGCCAAAGCCTCCCAAAGTGCTGGGATTATAGGCATGAGTCACCAGTTCTGGCAAAAAAAAACCATCCTACCTTGATTGCTACAGCTTATACACATAAACAGGCTCTCTCTCAACACACAAACATAGAACTGGGAATCCTCACCAATCAGAGGTCACTATCAATAACAACTTATTTCAATCGCCTGAGCAGTTTTCAGCTGAGCTTTGAATTCTAGCCTAACAAATAGGTATTAAAATAAAGGGAAAATAAGTATATTGTGAAAACTTCTAAGAAACCATTAAATGAGAGGTACTATTTCTTTTCTTCAAGTACCAGTATACAGGCCAGGCACAGTGGCTCACACCTGTAATCCTAGCACCTTGGGAGGCCAAGGCAGGCAGATCATGAGGTCAAGAGATCGAGACCATCCTGACCAACATGGTGAAATCCTGTCTCTACTAAAAATACAAAAATTAGCTGGACATGGTGGCAAGTGCCTGAAGTCCCAGCTACTCAGGAGGCTGAGGTAGGAGAATCCCTTGTAATTGGGAGGTGAAGGCTGCAGTGAGCCAAGATCGCGCCACTACATTCCAGCCTGGTGCAGAGCGAGACTCTGTCTCAAAAAAAAAAAGGTATCAGTATACAGAATAACACAACTCAGTTAAACTTATAGTGAATGTCTACTCCACTCTATCCAAGGCCCTGTGCTACAGAGGTTTGTGCTGTAGCAGTGTGGATCTGCAAGCTCTGACCTGCACAGATGTTTATCTAAATCAAATACTAAAACCATGCTTCACAGGAGGAAATGTAAGAATTAAACATGTGAAATAATTATGTCTTACACAGAATAGTCATTAGATAACAGTTTTTGGCTGTCATGAGAGCAAAGATGATGATGACGAAGCAAGTAACTTGAGCCTCGTGCTGCTACCAGCCTCATTCATCACTTGGTTTTCTTTAATATGCGTCTAAACTGAAGCTCCCACAGTCTGGCATTCAGAAACACAGGATGAGACTTTTTTCTCTTTTCTTTTTTCTTTTTTCTTTTTTTTTTACTGTTTCTGCTTAGAGATCAAAGGGCAAAGGCATGTCAGATATTTTGTACATTAAGAAAACCTTACCAGTGATCCATATACACAGTGACTGGCAATTATACTGTGTATTTTATACTATAACAACTTCCTAATCAAGGTAGATATGGCCCATTTATAAAATGATGAGTTGAGCTCTGAACATCTGAAAACATTTGGAAAATACCGAAAGAGAGTTTGCTAGTTATCGGTGAGAGGTTAAACTAAAAGGTTGCGATGGGAAACAGGGTTTGAAAAGACAGCAGAATTATACATATGGCAGACTGATGGAGTAAGCAAAAAAGTTTGAAGGGAGGAAGAGGGCAGTGGAGTGAGTGTGCAGGGAGAAGCTGAAAATGCCCATGCAGAAAGAAAAAAAAAAAAGGAAAAGATGATACGGAGAGACAGACAGAGGTAAGAAAACAGAAGGTCAAAGAGAGGCTGAGTAACTAAACAAGGCTTGGTTCCAGGCCACAGGTACCCTTTTATTATTATCCTCCATTCTTTGATATAATTGAGTGTGACTTTTTTTTTTTTTTTTTTGAGATGGAGTTTTGCTCTTGTTGCCCAGGTTTGAGTGCAATGGTGCAATTTCAGCTCACTGCAACCTCTGCCTCCCAGGTTCAAGCGAGTCTCCTGCCTCAGCTTCCCGAGTAGCTGGGATTACAGGCGCCTATCACCACGTCTGGCTAATTTTTCTATTTTTAATAGAGACGGGGTGTCACCACATTGGCCAGGCTGGTCTTGAATTCCTGACTTAAGGTGATCCACCAGCCTCGGCCTCCCAAAGTGCTGGATTATAGGTGTGAGCCACCATGCCCAGCTGAGTGTGACTATTAATGGAAACAAAAAACCAAACTAAAACAGTCTCCTACGTAACACTTCCACCCCACCAGGCTGAATTTCTAAATCCATAATCTCTTCTGATACATTTAAAAAAAATTTTTTTTTGAGACAAGGTCTTGCTCTGTTGCCCAGGCCGGGTCACTGCAGCCTCGACCTCCTGAGTTCCAGTGATCCTACCACCTCAGCCTCCCAAGTAGCTGGCACTACAGGTGTATACCACTAGCCTGGCTAATATTTTCACTTTTTTGTAGAAATGGGGTCTCCCTACGTTGGCCAGGCTGGTCTTGAATTCCTGGACTCAAGCAATCCTCCTGCCTCGTTCTCCCAAAGTTCTGAAATCACAGGCATGAGCCACTGGGTCCAGCTTACATTTTTAACTTTGGTTTTCATCATAAATGTAGAGGACACGGTGGGCAGTCACACCATTTGATGGGTTTCACCCTCTCTAATGTGCTATCTAATATATCCACTAGCTGAAACCTGGAATTAAAATTTAACAACTAAATGTAGTAGCTTGAGAGTAGGGCAAAACAAACAAATATTTGAATTATTTCTATCTAAGGTACTTCGAGAAACAACTTAATTTTTTTTTTTTTTTTTTTTTAATTTTAGAGACAAGGGTCTCACTGTGTTGCCCAGGCTAGTCTCAAACTCCTGGGCTCAAGCAATCCACCTGCCTCAAACTCCTGAAGTGGTAGGATTACAGGTATGAGCCACTGTGTCCAAGAAGTAATTTTTTAAAAAAGATATTTTTCTGCTCTCTCTCAAGGCTGCCTTACTTCAACATTTTTATTTTAAAAAAAAATGTCAGAATTGCCTTTGTTCATTAACTGAAGACAAAGGTTAAGTAAAAGCATAATGAAGGCATATCCTGTATCAGCAGAAATCATCTTAAAACTATGGTTTCCTCATTCATCTCTAGTAGGATATTACTCTTTATGCCGGATATTCCTGTTTCCAAAGAAAAAGAGAAGTAAATTAGGTTGGGTAAAATTAATGTCATTTTTTCTAATCTAGTAAAAAACAGTAACCAAATACAGTTAAGTCATAAACAGTTCAAAAATCTAAACATAAGATATAAGCTAATGTACATTTATTTATGTCCTGTTTTAAAGACGCTAAACCAATAGAAAAACAGCAGCAAGGGGCAAATCTATAGGGGTGCATTAGGTTCCACCAAAGTAAAGAATTATCAATTTTAAAGAACATGCCTGAAGGTTTGAACAGCAGAATAGGATTTTATTTCCATAAGTCAATGGTTTGTAGGGTTTTTTTCCTTAATTTTATTTTCTTTTAGAGACAGGGTCTCATTCTGTCATCCATGCTGGAGTGCAGTGGCATGAACATAACACTGCAGCCTAGAACTCTGGGGTTCAAGCGATCCTCCTGCCTGAGCATCCTCAGTAGCTAGAATTATAGGCACATGCTACCACATTTGGCCTTTTTTTTTCTTTTTCTTTTTTTTTTTTTTTTTTTTTTTTTTTTTTTTTTTTTTTTTTTTTTTTTTTTTTTTTTTACATTTTTTGAAGAAACTAGATCTTGTTTCATTGCCCAGGGTGATCTCAACCACCTGGGCTCATGTGGTCCTCCTGCCTTGGCTTCCCAAAGTGCTGGGATTACAGGTGACAGCCACCACACCTGGTCATGAGTCAGTGGTTTCTGGCACAGTCAGATTTGAAATAACTCTTCCTATGAGCAAATTTACAAAATTCATACATTCTGGACACTTCTTAATTACCTGAAAATCAATCACAAGCATATCCTGAGTCTTTTCTACATGTTCATTACAAGATATATAACACAAAATTTTGTACTCAAAACTTTTCAAAAATTTAGGGAAATAATAAACTGTATGAAGTGTTAGATTGTGTTATACATACTAAAGTGCTAAAGGCATATAAAGGAAAGGTAGACCAATGTAGCAGAAAGACCGTTTCACAGAAGCAACAATCAATTAAGTGTTGTTAATGTGATAGTGGATGTTCTCTGAGATGTCAGACAGAGATAATCTGAGTAAAGATCACTGGAATCCCACCATACAAGCTCTCCCTATATGATTCATTAGAGATCAAATTCCAACCCCTCCTGAGAATGTGAAACTCTTTTTATTTTAAAAGCCACTGATAATCACAAAGTACAGGTCTTCAAAATGAAATTCATGCAAATCCCAGCACTTTGGGAGGCCGAGGCGGGTGGATCACGAGGTCAAGAGATCGAGACCATCCTGGTCAACATGGTGAAACCCCGTCTCTACTAAAAATACAAAAAATTAGCTGGGCATGGTGGCACGTGCCTGTAGTCCCAGCTACTCGGGAGGCTGAGGCAGGAGAATTGCTTGAACCCAGGAGGCGGAGATTGCGGTGAGCCGGGATCGCGCCATTGCACTCCAGCCTAGGTAACAAGAGGGAAACTCCGTCTCAAAAAAAAAACAAAAACAAAAAAAAAAAAGAAATTCATGCAAATCCAGCATTATGAAAACAAGTAATCAAACAAAATTTACTTTACCATAAACAACAGGGCCCCAGAGAACAGATGAGCCTAATGTAAGACGACAGATCTCTGGCTCCTCAGTTTAATGTGAAATAAAAAACCAGATATAAGTTAATCAATTTTAATTACCAGCAACTTTCACTGGTGAAGCACAGTTAGAGACAAGCAGTATTTTTAGTCTATATGCTGCCAATGCCTATTATGCTTCTTAACAGCTTCAATCAAGCCAATTAATGGGATAGAAAAAGTAAGATCTTTAGTAACAGTTGGGTGCTTAAAGGATCAAACACAAAACAGTATCTACTGAATGCATTTGAATTTCTAAGTAAACTTAATTTAAAAAGAAAAAGTACTCAATAAACAGTATCATTTATTTAGGATTTAATTACATTTTGTCTTCTGTTATGAAGAGGCTGGTTCACTAGAATCAGGGCTGGTTGTGTCTAACTAATGTTAAGGGGCTAGAGACTAAGGTCAATTGCCAAGAGAGATTAAAGTGTTGTAAGGCAATGATCAATATGGCCAGAATGTGGAGAATTCAGAGGATGTTGCACAAACTCTCAAAGGTTTACTTTGTCTGCATTCTTCCTCTTAATAACCATTTGAAATTCTATTTAATGATACTAAGTATCACCCCTTTTAAAAAGAATTGATACTTTATCAAACTAATACTAAAACAAGAAGCACTTGTTACTATAAACTGTAAACCTAAATCCAAATCTGCGGTGTATAAATGAAAAAATTTTTAGAAGTTACACAGTCACCTAGCGCATTGTATTTTTACCAAATTGTAAAATATATTGTTTTTTCTAAAATTCAAAATAAACAGTAAAATAACTAATATATTTTGGATATTATCATACAAATACTCAAATGTTAAAACTAAGGCTTCTAAAGCTTCAGCAAATATTTTAAGTATATAGTCTGTTAAGAGACTGCATATGACAAAAGAGATAAAAAGTGATGTTTAGAAAAGGCAGAAAATACCACAACAACATATTAAGAATTCTTGCCAAGAAACTGAACCTGAAATCTCATCAGCCTCTAGATTAGCAGAGTTCCCAGCAGGGGGCAATTTCTGCCCCCAGGAGACATTTGGCAATGTCAGGAACACTTTTGGTTGCCATAATTGGTGGAGGGGGTGCTGCTGACTAGCGGCTAGAGAGCTGTGATGCTGTTAAACATCTACTGGAGCTCAGAAAACAATCCCCAAAATGCAGGCTTCAGAAGCAGCTGCAGAAGCTAAGTTTTTCTCTGACTTCTGCCCTCCTATCTCAGTCCCATTCTCCCCCCAGGTCAGCCACAGAAACTAGAATCCCTTCCCTCAAGGTGGGTCATAGAAACCAGAACCCATTTCCTCAAAAGCCAACCATAAAGCCTAACAATATCCTGTGTAAAAACTGGCCATAAAGTAATGAACTGACCTACCTTGTTTGACTGTAGGCCATAAGACCCCTATCCCAGAGAGGGCTCTGTCCACAACCAGAAGGAAGGAATGCATGCTCTGAGAAGCCAAGAAGAATCTGGACAGGCTTTGCTGGGTTTCCCCATTAATTCAATTAGCATTAGATCATACTCTTTTTTTCCAATCATATTTCTACATGGCTGTCCATACTTTGTTGGACCTAAGCATACAATGGACAATTTCCCTCTATCTTTGGGTCATTGTTTTGAAGGCTCCTGTGTATACACATTAAAGCAATGTGTATGCCATTTTTTTCCTATTAATGAATCTGCTTCTTGTCAGTAATTTTTTAGTAAACCACTGGGGGTGAAGGACTTGGTTCCCACACATTCTGCAATGCACAGGACAGTCTTCTACAATAAAAAAATTATCCAGTACAAAATTCCAACAGTGAGAAGTTGAGAGACCCTTTTCTAGATCTAAAGGAAATACAGGGGTCAGAGAAACATGCTACAGAATTTCATGGGGATGCAATCAGCAAAATCCAGAACAGAGGAAATTGTTTAACTTTGTTTTATGTGATAATGGTTAGCATATCATGGTTATATATGTAAAGAGACAAAGTTTCTCTTGAAATGATTAAATGATTTTTGGAATTTTCTTCAAAATAATCCAATAGGCAAAGAAATATAGATGAAAACAAGAAGGGATATGGGCTAACAACTGATAAAGCGGGGTAATAGGAATACAGGTATATTACATTATTTTCTTTATGCTATTTTCTATTTTGTTTTAAATTTCCATAATAAAAATTTTTAAAGGGGGTAAAAAAGCCTCCATATATCAAGACAAAATTAGAATCTAATAAAGTAGAATTAGATTTATCTAAATTTGTGAACTTTATGCATACATGTATCCTGTTGTATTCCTGGGCTTGTAACCTTGATACCAATTGGTAACTGTGCCCAAAGAGCATAACAATTAGATTTGGGTACCTAATTTAAAAAACAATATGTACGTCTCATAATATTATTAGAATTTCTGTTCTTAGGTACAGTGGATATCTAGCATATCTCATATATATGAATCTTGTATCTATAACCATTTATAATTATTACAAAATAATTATATAGTAGCTAAAGAAAATTCTAGCATGCCTTTGGAGAGTGAACCATATTTTCCTACCTATCTCATAAACTGATGGTGAAGCCAATTTTCTCTATCTTCTGGTAACCAGAATGCTACTAGTAAGTAAAGACCAATTAGATAAAAGCAGCCTGGAGAAAAAAAAACTGGCAGTTTTTAGGACATCAGTACCCTCACAATAAAAATGAACTTAAATAACTGAAATGAAGTATTCATCAAGCAAGTATTCATACATTTAGAACAAAATCAGGAATTATTTTAAGTGACTATAATAAAATAATTTGACTATATCTCATTAATGAAATGTATTCAAAGAATAGTCACCAAAGACAACTGTAATATTAAAATTTACAATCCATCCAATGTCTAGAATATAACACACTTTTGAAGAAAAAAAAATCCATCCAATAGTTTTATTAGTATCATTTTTTTTTTTTTTTAATGGAGTCTTGCTTTGTCACCATGGAATGCAGTGGTGCGATCTTGGCTCACTGCAACCTCTGCATCCTGGGTTCAAGCGATTCTCCTGCCACAGCCTCTTGAGTAGCTGGGACTACAGGCGTGTGCCACCACGCCCAGCTAATTTTTTGTATTTTTAGCAGACACGGGGTTTCACCATGTTAGTCAGGATAGTCTCATTCTCCTGACCTCGTGATCTGCTCGCCTCAGCCTCCCAAAGTGCTGGGATTACAGACGTGAGCCACCATGCCCAGCCAGTATCATTATTTTAATCCTTTTTATTTTCCCTTTTTTTGGAGAAAGGGTCTCATTCTGTCACCTAGGCTGGAGTGCAGTGGCACAATCATGGATCATGACCTCTGAGGCTCAAGTGATCCTCCCACCCTAGCCTCCTGAGTAGCTAGGACTACAGGCACACACCACCACATCTGGCTAATTTTTGTAGAGAAGGGGGTCCCACTGTGTTGCCCAGGCTGGTCTCAAACTACTGGGCTCAAGTGATCCACCCACCTTGGCCTCCTAAAGTGCTGGGATTATAGGCATGAGCCACCATGCCCAGGCAGCATCATTATTCTGACAGATATTTTCAATCGGTTGATAAAGCTGTTTAGTTTTTGTCAAAATCTTCAGTTAGAAGGAGAACAGTACTGCTTTTGAATTACAAAGACATAGTCACAGTTTGGATAAAGCATTAAAAACTAATTTTTAAAAAAGTAATGTATTCGCTAAATTATTACAAAATATTAAAGTATATCAAGATTCACCCCTATCCGGCGAAAGTTCAGAGAAAGTTGTCATCTATCTTCTCTCAGAAACAACATACTTTCCTTTCATATTGAAAAAGAAGACCTTGCTGCAAACCTATGCAGAAGCTTAAAGACAGACAGAGTAATCATCCTGACAACCTGTTCTCTGCAAAGATTCTTACACAAAGCCACCATCATCGAAGTCATCTGGGTAGCAGAAATCTCCATGGTGGCAGTTAGTTGCTACTCTATTCTTCCTAAATACAGTAGTCATTGAGTCTTAAGTCTGAAGTGAAGAGGACTTTCTACTCAACTGTTTTCTTTAATGCACTGAACAGGCTAACGTGGATTATAAAAATTAGGAACTAAATTTAGTTGCTATTACTACCCATTTTTAAAATAAGGCATAGAAGGCCAGGCACGGTGGCTGTAATTCCAGCACTTTGGAATGCCAACGTGGGCAGATCACTTAAGCCTAAGAGTCTGAGACCAGTCTGGGCAACATAGCACGACATCGTCTTTCCAAAAAAATACAAAAATTAGCTAAGTGTGGTTAGTCCCAGCTACTCACGAGGCTGATGCAGGAGGATCGCTTGAGCCAGGGAGGTGGAGCTGCAGTAAGCCAAAATCATACTACTGTACTCCAGCCTAGGTGATAGAGCAAGACCTTGCCTCAAAAAAAAAAAAAAAAAAAAATTAATTAATTAAGGCATAGGGACTTGCAGGAATTGCTGTCCTTTTCTGTCACAAAATTATACTAAAGATTTAAATGTCTCCAAAATATGCAGAGCAATGCCCATATTCAATATGGTTCTAAAAGAGGTGTTCCAGTGTTGCCAGTAACTTTTACCTACATGACAGGTGTAACAAAAATTGTGAGTGAAAACAGCCCTATGTAGGGTATGTTACTAAAAACAATTATTCTTGGTGGGATAATTGCCTGTGCTCTTATAAACATTAGGTATAACAGAGTCAACTCATTAGATCAAATTACTACAGAGATAGTAAATATCAGAACCATGATTTTATAAAATCTTATAGCTCTTGATTCTTATACTAGCCAGAAGAGAAACACAAGCTTATAATGTAGAATGCTACACCTATAGTCCACATTCAGAACTTAGCCAAGATATAATAAACAATATTAAGAAAGAAACTGCCAGACTATTCCATATCAATGATTGGAATTTATACTTTTTGGCTAGTGATTTTTTGAGAAAAGTGAATAAAAATTTCACATATCTTAATAGTACTAAGATAACAGTTATCATTAAATAAATACAAAAAGGATCCAAGTATATACAAAACCAGGTGATATCAAAATAAGTAGCAAAAGAGAAAATATGAAATTAGAAACCCAAAAAGAATCATGATTAAAATAAAAAGGAACATAAGTTACAATGATATTCAATAAGCTTTGGAAAGAATATACATACACATTTATACCCATTGTATTATATTTTATTTTCAGAACAATCTTAACAGTATATTTTACTACACAATCTTAGGAATGAAAAATCTGGGGATCATAATGGTGTGGTGACATGGCTGATTACTATCAGAAGTGGGATTTAAGTCTAGGAATGTTAGGATCCAGAATCTACCATCTTTGCCCTATACCTTTTGTGACAATGTCATCTCCCTAAAGAATACAGTGGCTTTGGTATCAAGGGTAAGGTATAGCTCCAAGAGAGGAACTGCTAAATGTGAGAGAGATTACTGATCACACAGTGATAGAGTTTGGGTATCTGTCCCCATCCAAATCTGATAGAGTTTGGGTATCTGTCCCCATCCAAATCTCATGTTAACATGTAATCTCCAATGTTTGAGGCAGGGCATGGTGGGAGGTATGTGGGTCAAGGAGGCAGATCCTTCATGACTAGGTGCCGTCCTCACCATAGTGAGTTCTTAAGATATCTGGTTGCTTAAAAGTGTGTGGCACCACCCACCCTTTACTCTTGCTCCTGCTCTCACCACGCGAAGTGCCTGCTCTTTCTCTGCCTTCTGCAATGAGTAAAAACTCCCTGAGGCCTCCCCAGAAGCCAAGCAAATGCTAGCACCATGCTTCCTGTACAGCCTGCAGAACCATAAGCCAATTAAACCTCTTTTCTTTCTTTTTTTTTTTTTTTAAGACAGGGTTTCACCATGTTGGTCAAGCTGGTCTTGAACTTCTGACCTCAGGTGATCCGCCCGCCTTGGCCTCCAAAGTGCTTGGATTACAGGCATGAGCCACCGCACCCGGCCTAAACCTCTTTTCTTTATAAAGTACCCAGTCTCAGGAATTTCTTTATAGCAAAGCAAGAACGGCCTAATACACACAGCAACAGGTAGCTGGATAGGTTGCTGAGTTTTACATCAAGTCTGACTGGAGTCAGACAGGCCTATGTCTAAATTCTGACTCTACCTTCTACTAGTTGTATGATAATTCACCTCTCCATGCCCATTTCTCCAAGTGCAAAGAAGGTATAAGAACAGTGTATCCTAGCCAGGCACAGTACCTCATGCCTATAATCCTACCACTTGGAGGCCAAGGCAGGCAGATCACTTGAGGTCAGGAGTTCAAGACCAGGCTGGCCAACATGGTGAAACCCCATTTCTATAACTGTAAAAAAAAAAACTAACCAGGCATGGTAGTGCCTGTCTGTAATCCCAGATACTCAGGAGGCTGAGGGGGATGAGTGGCATTAACCCAGGAGGTGGCGGTTGCAGTGAGCCGAGATCACGCAACTACACTCCAGCCTGGGTGACAAAGCCACACTCTGACTCAACAAACAAAATAATTAAACACACACACATACACACACACACACAAACAGTGCATCCCTATTCATCATTTACTTACCTGTCAGGAAGAAAATGACATTAGTTTTTTTTATGATTGACTTAGCATCCTTCTCTACTTTCTGCCCTTGGGGTTGAGTTTGGTTGTTTCTGTTTGGTTTTTTAAAGAGATGGGGTCTTGCTCTGTTCCCCAGGCTGGAATGCAGTGGCACAATCAGGGCTCACTGCAGCCTCTAACTTCTGGGCTTAAGTGATCTTAAGTCTTCCAAGTAGCTGGGACTACAGATGTGTACCACCATGTTCAGCTAACCTTTTAAAAAATTTTTGTAGAGATGAGGTGTTGCTATGTTGCCCAGAATGGTCCTGAACTCCTGGCCTAGAGCAATCCTCCCACCTAGGCCTCCCAAAGTGCTGGGGTGTGAACCACCGTACCCAGCCTGTTTTTTTTTTTTTTTTTTTTTTTTTTGAGACAGAGTCTTGCTCTGTCCTCCAGGCTAGAGTGCAGTGGCACAATCTTGGCTTACTGCAACCTCCGCTTCCTGCATTCAAGTCATTCTTCTGACTCAGCCACCCAAATAGCTGGGATTACAGCTGTGTGCCACCATACCCAGCTAGTTTTTGTATTTTTAGTGGGGACAGGGTTCTTGGCCAGGATGGTTTTGAACTCCTGACCTCAAGTGATCCATCTGCCTCAGCCTCCCAAAGTGATAGAATTACAGGCATGAGCCACCTCACCCAGCCATTTTTTTTTTTTTTAAAGCATCAAGATTGCACAGGAAACAGGAAAATTCTAGTTTGCTAAGAAAGAAAGAACAGGATAGAACTTATAATAGCATTAATGATTGCCTCTTGTTAACTACCTATGCGTACCAAATATTTTGAATTTTAAAAACTGAGTGGAGAGAAAAAGAAATTGCAGGTCCGATGGCATCAGATAAATCTATGTAGAAAAAAAAATCTTATAAGGCAAATATTCTGAATTTTCAAAATAAGGTAGCTTACATTAATTACATAAGGTAGCATTACATTACATATTCACAGAAGCCTATAAACAAAGAACACTCTTAAGAGACCAGTTAGGTCAAAAAGGTCTTGCGTAACTGTTAATTTATATAAGTCCCAAAAAAGATACTCGGAGATATTCATAAATAACTTCAAAGTTTATCATGAAAGACTCAATACAAAATTCCAGTTTAACTTTGTTGGGATGTAACCATCAATAGCAAAGGATGTATATATAGTATATTACTCGGGTATAATCACATATATCATAATGTAATTTACCAGGCTTGCAATTAACACATTAACAGTCTTGGTAAGCACTTCCTTTAACTGAAGAAGATTCTAGGTCTAACTTTACTTTTTGCACAGTAAAAACAAAAAATACAGTAGTCCCCGTTTACATATGGGTTTACTTTCTGTGGTTTTGGTTACCCTTAGTCAACTGTGGCCCGAAAGTACAATAAAACACTTTGAGAGAAAGAGACCAACCATATTTACATAACTTCTATTATAGCATATTGCTATAATTGTTCTGTTTCATCATTATTGCTGTCAATTTTTTACTGCATCCAATTTATAAATTAAACTTAATCATAGACATGTATGCATACAAAAAAAAAAAACAGTATATATAGGATTTGGTACTACTTGTGGATTCAGGCATTCACTGGGGGTCTTGGAAAGATTACCCTAGGATAAAGGGGAACTACCATAAAATAGTGCCTCCATCAGATTTAAGCCGAAACACAGCAGATTTCTTCTACAACTTCATCACCTAAATATTGCCAATTATAGAATAAAACAAATATGAAGAGTATTTTATAATCAGAAAATAGTAATATACATGTTTATTCATAAATTTGAAAATCTGAGTAAAATGGCAATCTCACCATTTTCAATATTCTAAAAATCATTTTAAAAATGGCCATTTTTAGAATATTGTTCAACAACCAAGAAAGTACCTGGAAATGTTACCAACAAGCTCAATTCCAAACTTCATTCAATTTCTTAATATTTTTATTATTAATTTAACTCAGTAGGGCACTTTATTGGACACATGCCAAAAATGAATTATTCAAGCCCTCTAGCCCTCTGTATGGTATTTTAAAATAAACACATAAGGAAAATAAATATAAAAAAGATTAAAATAGAGGAAGAAAGAAAGAGAGAGAGAGAGAGGGAGGGA